>BHFT01028498.1:0-27777 GCA_004320025.1 Laticauda laticaudata
CCCCCCCCCCCCCGTTACTTATGGCAGTCGAAAGATGCAAAGCAATAGCAGAAGATCTTGAAGGCTGACAGTTCTAATATCTCAGGAGCTGCCATAAAGAAAAAGGAGTCAAGCTATTCTCCAAAGCACCGGAGGGCAGGACAAAAAGCAATAGGTGGAAACTAATCAAAGAGAGGAACAACCTAGAATTAAGGAGAAATTTCCTGATTAATTTCCAGTTAATCAGTGGAACAACTTGCCTCCAGAAATTGTGAATGCTCCAACACTGGAAGTTTTTAAGAAGAGATGGGACAACCATTTGTCTGAAATGCTGTGGGGTTTCCTGCCTAAGCAGGAAGATCTCCAACGCCTTTCCAACTCAATTCTATTCTAACTGTGACAAAAGTTATTGTGGGAAGCATGATATCATTAACTATTCTTCCTGATTCAGTGACAAATGCCATAAGATACTAAAAAGTATGAAATAATAATAAAATATTTGGGGATGGAGATTAACTAAACTAGAATTCATATACAATTCTTATCTGTGTATGTGCAGATACACTGGTAGTTGTTTCAGCCTTGTGGCACAGTGGTTAGAATGCAGTACTGCAGGCTGCTTCTGCTGACTGCTGGCTTCCAGCAGCTTGGCAATTTGAGTCTCACTGGCTCAAGGTTGATTCAGACTTCCATCCTTCCTAGATTGGTAAAATGAGGACCCAGATTGTTGGGGGCAATACACTGACTCTGTAAACCACCTAGATTGGGCTGTAAAGCATTGTAAAGCACTATATAAGTCTAACTGTTGTTGCTATTACTGCAAGTAATAAGCATTGTTATTATAAGCAAAAATGTTTTGTTCAATAGGATGAAGTGTTTAAAAGGATAAAGAAACACAACATTGAATATGGATGCCCTTTTGGGTTTGGGTTTATGCAACATGCTAAACCCCAAGCCAGATTTCACAAAATATCATTTCTGTCAACTCTTTGAGGTAGTCTAGACAGGAAACCAAAATCATGAGTAATAATAGTACCTTTATTGTAAGGTTACAGCACATAGCCTTGCACATCTGAGAACTTTTTTCTCCCTCCCCTTATTTACTTTCCAGATAACTAGGAAGGGTCCCTTCACACACTTTCTTCACCTTTGTTGTGTGCTTTTGTGGGCTGAAATGTCTCTTATGTCACCTGTGTAGCTCTTCTTCCTGTTTTCCAAGGTTATTCTCATAGCCTATTACATAACTTAGTATATGCAAGCAATTAACCCGTTCTATTGTTTAGCTGTTTGTAATTCATTCTCTCCAGTTTAGTCTTGTCTCATCAGAATTTGGAAAGATAGTATCTACACTGGATTACAAATCAAATAAATAATGAACTATGGAATTACTGCATGTATTCATGTAACATCTAAACGATTGATTGATTATGTATCATGAAATCAGTATTAACTCACAGCAACTACATAGATAGATTTTCTTCTTGATCTGATCAATTGTGTAAAATTGTAAAAATCAGTTGTAAAAGTTGATGTTGATTCTTAGTGGTTACATAACAAATTTTTCTACAGGTCTAGCATTTGTCCTGAACCTTCCTCATGTAGATCTTGAAAATGCATGGAGCAAGAAATCTGGTATATGACATTGGAATTAGATTAGAATTGCTCTGATCCGAGAACTGTCCAGCTGTCCAGAAAAAAAATTTAGAGACAGCTTTACTATTTTGTTTGTTAAACTTGTAGTAATAATTTTCATAACTATTTATATTTAGTGCTCTAGAATACTTAGAATTTATTTCAAATAAGAGTTAACACAGGCTTTCATTTTAGCCAGTGAAATCAATGGTATGTACCATATTTTGACAGAATTTCAGTCCTAAGTTCACTCATTGAATTTCTTGGAATGAAGCTTTGCTTATGGTTGTCTTATATGTCTTTTGTCTTTTGGTTTGTGAAAATAGGAAGCAAAACACGGCACTAGTTTTCTACAGAACTGCTCAATTAAAAGCAAGTCTATACCTGACTTGGAGTATTGTAGTCAGTGAAAGGAAGGTAAATGAGGTGCTGACAAGCATTTGATAAATCATAGTAACAATTAATTTAACTGGAATCATATTACATAAGTATTGCATTTACATTACTTTTGAAGGGTACTTTTTTGTTTTTTATTGTTTTGTGTTTATATTGTCCTACTGCACGAAATAATTGTCCACAGTCATAGAGATTCGTTTAGCTCAGTGTTTCCACAGTTGTTCCCTTACTGCTTTTATTAAAATTTATATGAATTTTAATATTTTATTGTTTAACTTTCCCTTAGATTCCCTGATTAAAATAAGGTCATGATAGTCTATATATTTCTTAGTATTTAATCAGCTGCTACTAACACATCTACTGTATTTGGCAAGAATCTTTATTATGTTATGATTCTTTTGTTATACTTCCTGCTTTCTGTGTCCCCAGTTATTTTCTTGATAACTAGAAGAACCTCCAGCACATTTGCAAATTCCAGGAAACACAAGTTGTTTATATTCTTCTAAGTGTATTTTTGGTCAAAAGGTCAGGATAGTGTTGGAATTATTCCACAGAACATCGTTCAGAAAGCAGTTTGATTTTTTCACTAAAATAATTTAAATAGAGCATTCATACAATGTAGGCATGTATGTCTAGCTTCAGTGATAGAAAAAAAATTAAAATATATGTAGTGTATTGTGCCCTTTGTTACATTATGATGTTGCACATGTATGTAATGGGAGGAATATGTGTTGTGATATTTGTCATATCCTCCCCACCCTTATACAGATGCCTATATCTTTCTATTTAGTTACTGAATTTATTTCCTGCCACCATCCAAATCAATTCTCAGCAATCACAGATCCTTTATATAATAAGGGGCAAAGATATAGACATAGTAAAGTCTCTATTGGGTGGCAACATTAATGTTTAGGCCTCTTCCCAAATGGTTCTCCCAACTGTTTTTCTACCCTGTTTCCCCAAAAATATGACCTACCCTGAGCTTGATTTTTACATGTACGCCCAACATAAGCCCAACCCCCCAAAATAAGCCCTAATTAAGATCCCGCCCACTCCAGAGTGCTTGTGTAAAATTTAAGCTAGGGTGGGGATGGACGTGGGGATGGAGATGCCCTACTATTTACCTTTGGACAGCTGTAGGCAGGCTTCACGCACACCGATACCTGCCTTGCTGGCCCATTTCTTCTGCAGCCAGCAAGGCTGGCAAGGCTTTCCTGAAGGCCTCTGTAGCTGACAACAAAGCTCTGTATTGATCTGGTGCTCTGTTATCGGCTGCAGAATCCTTCAGGAAAGCCTTGCCTGCCACGGAAGAAGAAGGCCTCTGACTGCGAAAAGGAGGCTGGGGGTGACGCACACAAGTGAGGTTAGTTAGTGGATGACATCCCCCCAAAATAAGACCTGGTGCCTTTTTTCGTGACAAAAAATATAAGACAGGGTCTTATTTTTAGGGAAACACCATATTTTGTGAATTATAGTGGGAGACGGTCCACTTTTTTTGCTACCTGCTAACAAGGAGAGTCAATAAGGAAGCCAGATTCACTTAACAACCATGGTTTTAATTTCATAACTGCAGTGATTCACTTAACAACTGCAGCAAGAAAGGTCATAAAATGGGGCAAAGCTCACTGAACAAATGTTTCACTTAGCAACAGAAAATTTGGGTTCAATTCTGGTTGCAAGTTTAGGACAACTTATATTTATGAACAGTATCCCTATAGAGGAGGAGTCATTGCCAATTTGGTTGTCCCTGTGCTGCCAGGATATCATGATGAACCCGAATTCACATGGTAGATATCTGCCTGACTCTTTTCTTCATATGTTCAATTAGGGAATGGGTGGCATGATTAGGGCTCCTGTTGCTTGTAACAATCCAGACAAAAAACTGTGCTAGAGTTGATTTTCAACCCTTAGCAGTTCTAGAATCAAATAACATTTGGTATGTGAGTGGCATGGGCAAACAGAAATAGTTGTTGTACTATAAAGAATACTTAGCTTAGTACCTACTCTAATGGGATTCATATGTACCTGAGCTCATTTCTAGTATTTTAAAGAAGGGTTGGGTGGTCACATGGAAATATTGATCAAAGGTACAGCTTCAGGGAATGAGGCTAACAACTGCTTCTTAATGTGCATGGATGAATTTAGCACAGTCTCCTATTTTACTTCTTTGATGCATAAATCTATGCTTGGAGTTATAATATTTGCCTGAAATCTTTCCTAGAGCTCAACATCATTATTGGAGGAAAACATATTTTAAAAATTAGAAATTCTAGCATGTGGTCTCTAATCTGACTTGCTGTGAACATGAAGAATTATCAATAGCATCCTTCGGTAGTATGACTCAGTTCTGAAGAACAGTCATATTGGCCCATCCTTTAAAAAAACTTGTTAAGAAACTATGTTAAAGTCTTTTGAAATAAAAAAGTTTGACCAAAATATATTAAGTAAATGGAGCCAATGAGCAGATTTGTGGGTTGAGTTTATGTGTAGGAAGATGGGCGGGAAACAATCCCTAATGAACAAGCGTTAGACATCTTCCTTGTATGTATTACAGCAATGTCAATGAAATTTAACTTACTGAACTACCATTCTGTTTATTATGATGTGTTATTACTTATCAAATAAAATTTATGATGATTTCACATAAAGTAATTTAGTTTAGATATTATAATAAAACATTGAGAGGTATGTTGTCTATTGGTTTACCTGATCAGTCAACTAGGCATCTAATCTGAATTTACTTTCATGTGGAATGTGCAGGAAGGTCTTGATTTTTTCCTTATTCAAAAAGTAAATTGAAAACTTATTCTGGTCAGAGTGATTCAGTGTCTCTGTGGTGCAATTGGGATAATAATCCCTTCCATATCAGTTGGAAATCTGTTCAAAAGTAAAGCCAATATTCCAGTGAAATAAGAGAAGCTTAACAATGTTTGCTAAAAAAAACTTGTAAAATCAACTGTGAAAAAGCATAAAATTGATTTTTTAAAAGTATAGGGTAAGTTTTGCTAGTTGCCATAAAAGTTAATTTTCCTCTTAATAGAAAAAAGGAACAAAAAGCAGTGGAAATAAGTTCAGAACATACAGGAACCCAGACTAAAGGCAATGTGGCCTTATTTACAAACACATCCGCACACTATTCATGCAAAAATTATCAAATCAATATACAATATTTTACAAAAGTGTTAGATATTGTTAAGGAAAACACAGATACACTTTTTAATTATTTATTAAATTTGTTTGCTGCCCATCTCACCACAAAGCAATTTTGTATTAATAGAAAAAATAATTCCATTACATGAGAGAGACCATAGAAATTATGTAGCAGTAAAGACTGCAATTGGTGGCTACCAGGGAGAAAATTCAAGAATGTGTTTATTTGGTTGCCCAAGACAATCCCAAGTTTCACATTTAGAAAGCAACATATACCATATATACAACCATTATTTTGCAGGTTGGCTCATTCCAAATGTCACAGCCTTCAGTTGGCTCTGTTATCATACTGAATTTGAGGAGAGGAGGGAGGAATCTTATGGAGTGTACAAACTTAGAGAAGGTATACTTTCCTAGAACCAGAGGTGGTATTCAGCAGGTTCTGACCAATTCTGGAGAACCAGTAGAGGAAATTTTGAGTAGTTCAGAGAACCGGCAAATACCACTTCTGACTGGCCCCGCCATCTATTCTCTGCCTCCCAAGTGCCAGCTGATTGGCTGAGTCTTCTTTTTTTGCCCTGCACAGGAGAACGGAGCTGGAAAGCAGGTTAGTGGGGTGGGGAGGGAATGGGGATTTTGCAGTATCCTTCCCCCCAGCCCATAGAACCGGTAGTAAAAAAATTTGAATCTCACCTAGAACCTATACCGTAAAAGAAGATCAGTCTTTTCATGAGGCAAAAGTAGCTACATACTGCAGCCCAGTAAATGGCTGTTACAAAGGATGGTGGCTCTCATTCAGATTGTTTTTGAATAATATGTATGACTGAGCCATTACAAATTTGCCACTTAAAGGATTTTGTGATTTCTAAACTCAGCATCAATCTACATAGTGTATTGTATAATACTTGTAAAAGAGAGTAACTAATGTGTTAAACTGAGAATCATCAAATGTAGTATAACAGTGGTGGCTAACCTTTTTGGGCTCCTGTGCCAAAAACTGTGCGCACACTTGCACACTCGTGCTCGCATGCCAGTATCTAGAAGGCAATGTGCATCCCCATGCTCCCTATGCATGCACGCACAATACCCACTCACCACAATACCCACTCACCAATCCCCTGCCTCCCCCTTACCTGCACTGTGTCTCACAGCTGATTTTTGGCCGTTTTGAGGCTTTTTAGCCTCACAGAGGCTTGAAGGCTTCTGCAGGCTTTGCAGGCCAAAAACTAGCCCTGTTTTGTCACTTCTGGTATTTTCAGAAAAACAGGAAGTGATGAAACGGGGCTAGTTTTTGGCCTGCAAAGCCTGCAGAAGACTTCAAGCCTCTGGGAGGCCAAAAAAGGCCTCAAACCCACCGAAAATCAGCTGTGAGGCGCACACATATGCAGTGAGGTAAGTTTACCTGCAGCTCACGTGCCGGCACAAATGGCTTTGCGTGCCATAGGTTTGCCATCACTGTAGTATAATAAAGTCATCAATCCAGGGTGCAAACAGATTAGCAGATGGGTTCTGTTTGTATTATTAATTCAGTTTTGTTTTATTTTGTTATAACTTCAATTACAATTTCAGTTTGTTTAATTTTTACTTTATTTTCTTTCCCTGTAATTGACAGACATGTCAGGTTGATGTCATATAGTGATTTCTCCCTCCCTCCCTATATTTGTGAGAAGCAATTAAAGAAGTTGTAAGAATGATGGACTACATGAGAGCCTCTCAAAGTAGGCCATTGAGCAGAAGAGTGTTCTGGAAAATTTCAGATTAGTAGCCAGTAAACATTAGAGCAAAGACTTCTAAAACAAATTACAAGTTGATTCTCAAAAGATAAGTTGGTTCTCAAAACATGAGATCGGGATGGGTGCTCAACTGAAAAAGTACAAGAAGAATGTGAAAAGTACTAACCTAGGTGTGGTGCCCAGAAATGGACAAATGACAACATATGAATGACTCAGATGCTTGTGTCACTCATTCTGATATGAATGTGTATGTCAGAATTTTCAGAGTTACGTGATTTTATGTGTGTCATTTAGCTCCATCATAGTTTGTTATAGTTGTTGCTTTGGTCAGATGCTGTTAGAAACTAAAAAGAGATTGTAAATACGGTGGTAGAGCCATCATACGGGACAAGATACCATGAACACTAGTTCCCTGCTTGATTTTTCAGCCCCAGCTTATGGGTTAAGTTAGGGTATGCAAGTAAATCATGCTTTTAGATCAGAAAATGGACAATAAATGTAAACAAAATGTATTTGTTTTCATATGTTCTGCATTTCTGGATAAATAATTAGTACATTTATCAATGGAAGATAATATCTCATTATTTATAAAAGTGTTATGTCTCTATGGCACATAACTACTTTTGTGCATAAATGGAATAGAAAAAAATTAATGTGTGTTTTCCATCAGATCAGAATCCTTTTTTGGCCAATGCTTCAGCCAAATCCAAAGTACTAAGGTAATATATTTTATTTAGAAGATTTATGAAGACAATGTCTTTTCTGAGTAAATTGTAAAGATGACTTTATTAAGTATTTTTGAAGAAAAAAATCAGTACAACTTTGCAACAGGGAAATTGAGTGTTTTAGAGAAACATGGGGATATTGCAAAAATATTTTGAAAAAGTCAAAATTGCTAATGTTTAGTAATCATGGATTAAGAGAATAGTTGAATTATTTAACTGGTTAAAGTAGTGAAAGCAAGACTAAATGGACATTTTTTTGTATCAGATGGACGATGGTGTTTTGGGACCAATGTCCCAAATAAACTGATACACATAGTGAAATGGTGTGATTTACTAACAACACTGGATTTTTAAGTTGGTATACACAAAGAAATGATAATAAGCTTTAAATATCTTTCCAGAAAGGTAAAAGGATAATAATGCAAAAAGATACAATAGCAAGTAACTGCCAGTCCATGCTCTGAATAGGGCTTGTAGTTCCTAGGCTATTTTTGCTGGTTCTGTGTTCAGATCTCAGACCTGACAAGTTAAGTTTGGCAACATTTCTGTGTTAGCATTTCTAATGTCCGTTGCTCGTAAGTGGAAATGTGATTGCCTTGCATATATTACAATAACCGCCAATTTGGCACAAAGCCAACTATGTGATGGTCCACCATGAACTTAGCTTGGCTTCCTGTTTTTCTGCCTGCTTGAGAACAGGGTATTTTCTATGACATGCAGGAATTCATTTGGAGCCTTGAGATAGCTTTAGAGGGATTGACTGGGAGTAGAGAAACAGTAAAAGGAAAGAGAAAGTACTAGTCTCTTCCTTGCTTTTTCTTTAAAATCAGCCCTGAAAGCTACCTCAATACAACTTGGCAGAGTTCTAAATGCACATTTCTGTAATAGGTAAGTAGCTTCTGGGAATATCAAATTATTGGGACAGGATATAGTGTATACAGTATTTGGTTGCATGAGTAAGAAGTATGTAATCTTTATTTATTGTTTCAAAAGTCCAATAAAAATGGAAAGGTTTGTTTTAAGATCCTAATATTACCACAAAACCTTCCTGTTTTAAAGGGACCAGGAATCTGATTTCAATTTAGGCGCCTGTTAATTCCTTTTGATCTCCTGCTTAAATTCCTATGCTAACATATAAAGTGTAATTTCACAGACACTAATTCAGAAATTAGCCTTAGTGTTTCAAAATGACTTAATCCTAAAGAAGTTGATGTTCAGCTTAATTGGTTACCATACAAAATGAATACACAACTAGAAGATATGGTGCATTTTTTAAAAGTCTATTTGAGACCATCTGATCAGAAAGAAAGAATAAATGCCCTCACAATAGGAATGTTTTTGGCTGGGGCAGTTAACGGTTATTAGTTATTGTTGTTTTGACTTCTACATGGGATGAAATATTCAAATAGAATAAACTGGATTATTTGTAATATTTTGTAAACATGGCAATAAATAGTTTGTCACTTAACAATAACAACAATAGCAACAAAGTTTGTACATAGATGACAATATAGATTAATCATTTTTAATGTTTGCTCACATTCTGAAAATAATCAGATTTACTCTCTTTGGCCTTTTGAGAATCATGAACCAGTGTATCTAATTATCTGAACCCCAAGAACATAAAATAATAACAAGTAGTGGACTCATAAACGTGATGGAATAACTCTGTGTTTTCTGATTAAATTGTGTGCCTGGTGGTACCCAGCAATCATGTTTGCCCTGTGTTCATAGTAATTGCATGTGTCAAAGCTGAGGGCTTGTGTAAACTGCACCAAATGAATTACAATTTTAATTTAGAGAGAGATAAGTGTACTTGCCCCTGCAGGCAGATTTCACTAGGTCACTATTACACAACTAACTAAGAAAGGTGGGGTGGGGGTGGAAAGAGAGCCTCCAGGGTTCTCTAAGTTAATAGAGAGTAAGTTAATGGAGAGTAAGTGTGAAATGTAATGAAGACTGTATCACAAAAACCTTTTCCTTTAACTGGAGAATGATTTACAAACTCAAAATGCACTGCAGAGATTGTATGTTCTGCCTATGTAAATGTCCAGATGTGCATGTTTAAAATTCCTCTGGGTAGCAGGGGGATGGCCTAATGAGAAGTCATGACTGGCAGATAAAGTTGCAGATGATTGTTTACAGTATAGTCCCCATTAAGAAGATTAATGGATCCAAAAATTTAAAAAAAAACAAAGACCAGCTGTCCCTGTAGATATAAGAGGAAGCTATCCTTAGTGTATTTTTATGGGTGGCTAATTCTGTATAAAATATAATGTTTTTAGGTTGTAGAAAAGGCACATTCTAGCTATTTCAATGGGCTCCAGATTAGCTTCAGGTGCAGTTTACTCAGGATTTCTTCCTTCGCATTCATACATATTAGTCTGGAGAATGCCACTGTTGGATTGAGCAGGTTAATATGGAAATACCCCATTAATTTCAGCAGCATTTTTGTATCTGTCATGAGTTTAATTTGAAACTTAATTGCCCACAAGTCTTACTAATTGCAGCACCAGCCTTAGCACTATGGACAATATGTTCGATGTGTAAGATCATGATTGTTAGTTTAGATTAATAGCCACTTATTATTTCTCTTTTTCATGCTAGGGCTATAACAATAAAAAAAAAACAAATTAAAACATTATTTTCAGAATGATTTTGATCTGGGAAGAAAACTAGATATGCTAGCTAATTAATACTGTTAATAGTAATTAATATTGTTAGATACCATCCACTTCTGTCTTGAGTGAAAGAAGACTGGAAATAAACAGAACCACGATAAGACTTTATCCTGGCACCTGTCATGAATAATACTGGGGAATTGCTGAAGGGAGGGCGGAGCTGGCATCGCGACAATACGGCATGCGATCTTGGAGGTCTGAGATCGCTGCCAATATCTTTGCTCCTGGACAGTCCATCAGATCTAAACTGTCCTGAAGAGATGACGATGTAAAGAGGCACATTCTGACGATCCCAGGGATATCGCAAAGTCCCTGGTAATCCAGAGAAGCTCTTTTTGCCAGCGCATAGAGGCAGCCTTAAAGCTGCTGAGTTTGGACAGCTCCGAAATGGAAGAAAACAGAAAGGAGAGTGTGCCGGTTTGGTAGAAACTTTTTCTATATTTTTAAATTGAAAGGACACCCTAAAGGAAGAAAGAATCTGTAAATTTGACAGAAGTGATTAAGCGGCGATTTAAACAAGAATGTCAAATAACTTTTTTTTTCATGCTGGATTTTTTATACATGATCTTATATTTGAAACGGTGACTAATTTTTTTCTTTTATTTATTCTTTTCTCCTTTTGATTTATTAATATTTTAAGCAGAGATTCCTTATAGTTATTTTTTAAATACCTTTTTTCTTTAATTAATTCCTTAATTAATTTGCTTAGAAAAGGAGAGGGCGAAATGAAAGCTAAAAAACTTTGTTACACTGCAACTAGAGGCTTGGAAGTATCCTGGTTTATTTACCAGACAAGCTGAGAAAGAACTGAGACTTTGTTTCAAGGACATTGCCCTGGTTGATAAGATAGAGGGAAGAGCACTGGAGAGTATTATTGCAGATGCTCTTCTTGAGTTTCTGTCTAGCAGCTGGAGTCTGGGTGTTGAAACTTAGGAAAAGAAAAGGTGATAAGCCTTTGGAGAAGAGAAACTATAATAAGAGCCTTGGATAATTAAATGAAGTACAGTGGTGTGTTTTTTTTTTCATTTTATCTAAGCTTGTGCTACCCTCCCTCATCAGTTTATTTATTTATTATTTATTTGATGTAATAGCTATTTGGATTTTTGGCTTTCTGGAACTTGTCTACCTTTCAATTGTTTTCTTTATGGTCTCTTTTTATGTATCTTTTTTATATTTGAGATCTCTTTAATTGGATTAGGTGTTGAAGAACCGCCATGAAAATTCTTTTTTCTTTTCCTTTTTAAAAGTCTTTTTCTCACCTTCTTTGCCTTTTTTGGGACTTTACATTTTTTCTTTTTTTTTCGTGTCTGTTTATGGTGTGCTTATGCCCTTTTTTTTTACTTTTGAAAATTTATTGTTATCTAATTAATTGATTGGATTAAGGTATACAAGAGCCTGAAGAATTTTTTTTCCTTTTTAATTATTATTACCAATTGTTTTTTGTTTTTTTCCACTATTTTTACTTGGAATTGTAATTGGTTATTTCATAACTGAATTAAGGTCTAGGAGAATTTGAAAGATCTTGAAATTTCTCAAATGAGTAGGAATTAACACTCCTGGTTCTTCAACTTCTGCTGCTTCCTCTCCACATTTGGAGACAATGCCCAATACAGACAATGTTAAAGCAAGAAAAGAACAGAAAAAGTGACCCTGAAGATGATTATGCAAGAAATTCAAAACATTCAACAAAGATCAGAGATATTCAAAGAGAGATAGAGAACATTGAACAAAGAACGAGAGAATATTGAACAAAGAACAAGGAAAACTGATGAAAAAGTGGAGAGAGCATCCAACCAAATGATGATGAAGTATGAGAGAGATTCAAAACAAATTGAAGAAGATAAACAAAGAGATAAAAGAAATTGGAGAATATTGATAGCAGAATTAACTGTGGTTGAACAAAATAAAAGTGGGATGCGGAGAGGGGGGGTTGACAGATCAGAATTTTATCTCAGATTCCAAACATAGAGGAAGGTAACCTAGCTGAGATAATGATAGAAAATTTGGCTGAAGCTTTGGAAATAACTACAGAGAAGATGATAGATAGAATGGATGAGGTTTATCGATCTTCACAAGATATGCAATGAGAAAATAGCATTACCAAGAAAGTTCACATCAGATTTACAAAAAAGCCATTAAAACCCAAATAACTGCAAGTGGCAAGAGAAAAACATTGAAATTAAACACAAGGAGCTTGTGGTCCTGAAACAAGTACCCAGAAGAGTGAGAGAGATGAGAAGAGAATACCGATTCTTGGACCAAATCTGTTTCTTAAAAAAGAGTGAATTATAGATGGCTGATATCAGAAGGTTTAATATTCACATGGCAAGAAAAGAGATACAGAATGACTCAATTGAGAAAAGCTGAATCATTTTACGCAGAATTTTTTGAAAAAGGAGAAAGAGGCAGAAAAAGAAATGTCTTAATTGAATTCCAAGTGGACTACTAATGACGACTGGAAAGAAGAAGGTGCAGTAGGTGAAAGGAGGTTAAAGAACAATGCAAATCCAAGATCTACAAGAGCTGTTAAACCTAACTACAAATTTAACCATGAGAAAAAAATTAATTGCAATCAACATAAATGGACTTATGTCAGCTATATAAAAGAAGGAAATTTTTTCTAAATAAATTCAAGAAATTAAAATTTGATATAATTTGTCTACAAGAAGTATACATTAAAAAGCAACATGAACAATTGCTGAGACAGCCAAAATTAGGGAAAATATTTATTTCTTTGACACAATGCAAGAAAAGAGGATGTGTCTAATATATTAAAGATATATCCACCAAATTGATATATTATGATGATGATGGAAGAATACTAATGGTGGAAATAATAGATAATAATATAAAAACACTCCTGATTGCCAATTTTATGCCAGAACGACAATCAAGAAGATTTTATAAAAAATTACACATGAAAATAATTGAACTAGACTATGCTAATACAGTTTTGATGGGAGATTTAATGGAATTGTAGCACAATAAACTGGATTATACAGCACAGAAAAAACAAAGAAAAGCAGAAAGATCCTCCCTAAATCCTTTTTTAAAAATGGTGACGAAATAAACTTAAAAGATACATGGAGTGAAAGAAAGCTAAAACCAACAATACACTTTCCATTCAAATAGACATTTATCATGGTCCAGAATAGATATGAATGGATGTCAACAGAATTGTTAAGCAAATTCAAGAAGTAAACATTGAAACAAGTCCTTGGGCAGATCACATCCAATGACAATTAAATGGAAGGACAAGAAGAAGATCTTGATGGACATATAAATCATACTATTCTAAAGGAAAAAGACTTTACACAGTGGATGGAGAAAGAACTGGCTTTTTTCTTTAGAGAAAATAAAAAAGAAGATACATCAATTCAGAATGTATGGTGGTACAATGAAGGCATATGCCAAGGCTCACTAATAGACTATACAAGGAAAAGAAATACTATGAAAGATTAGCCTCAAAGGCATTAGAGGATCTGTATAAAGGACTTGAAAAGAGTTCCAGAAAATGCCACAGAAAAAGGATATCAAGTTAAAAATGGACTATAACCAAACATAAATGGGTCTAATAGAAAAGAAGAGCTAGCACAAAAAATTAGAGGTGCTAACAGAAACTATTTTGAAGATGCAAATAAACCAGGTAGGATGGTTAGCATATAAATTGAGCAAGGAGAAAGAATCAAGGAAAATATTGCAATTAATAGATGAACAAGGCCAAGTTTGCTGTGGTAGCAAAGAGAAGAAGGAAAATCATACGAGACTGAGAAATTATATACACAAGGGAATATTGATGAGGAAAGAGTTAAACAGTATCTACAGAATGCTAATCTACCAGATACCTAAGAGGACTAACAATGTTAGAAAGCAATATAACGATGATGGAGCTAACTGAAGCAAAATAATGGAAAGGCATCAGCCAGATGGATTTCCGGCAGAATTTTACAAAACATTACAAGAATCGTTGAACCTTCCATTGTTAGAAGTTATCAATGAAGTTATGTTAAAGAAGGAGATACCTAAAACATGGTTAGAAGCTTTTATTACACTTATTCCAAAAGAGTTAGGCCGATCCATTACAAATTAAGAACTATAGACCTATTTCTTTACTAAATGAGATTTATAAAATTTTTGCTTCAATATTGGCAGAAAGACTTAAAAATATTGAAACAGTTTTATTATCTGATCAAAATGGATTTCTTGCCAAAGAGACAAATTAAAGACATATGAGAGTAATTGTGGACACTTTGGAATACGATGAGGCTCATCCTGAAAAACAAATGGCTTTGATATTTCTAGATGCACAGAAGGCATTTGATAATGTGAACTGCAATTCTTGTTGTTACTGCTGGAAACAGATAAGCTTTACTAAAAAAATTACTCAAGCAATAGAAGCCATATATCATAAGCAAACAGCAAGGTAATGATAGAGGAGAAATTGACAGACTCTACTGATATAAGAAAAGGAACAGACAGGATGCCCACTGTCACCCTTGTTGTTTGTGTTAACCTTGGAAGTGTAAACAGCAAATATTAGAGAAGAAAAAGATATAAAAGGATGAAATTAAAAGGAAGAATTTAAACTGCAAGCATTCGCAGAGGACTTGGTTTTCTCTTAGAAGATCACTAGAAACAGCATCAAAATGATAGAAAAGATAGAGACATATGGAAAGGTGGTTGGTTTGAAATAAATAAAGATAAGACAAAGTTTGACAAAGAACATGTTATCAAGACTAAAGAGAATTAGCAGACCTACTGAAAATCCAGATCACAAATAAGATCAAAATACTAGGGGATATATTTGACAGCAAGATGCAGTACAATAAAGAGCAATAATACACTAAACTTAAGCAGCAGATAGCGCTAGATCTGGCAAAATGAAAAATTTACAACTGTCACGAATAGGGAGAATATCAACATCAAGATGGAATATTTTACCCAGAATTTTATATTTGTTTCAAACAATTCCAATTAGGCTTGGAAAGATTATTTTGAAGATTTAAATAAAATCGTGTTTGAAATTATATGGCAAGGTAGAAGGCAGAATAAGTTAAAACTTTTGCAGATGCTAGATAAGAGGAGGATTTGGCTTGCCTAATTGGGAGTTGTACTATCAAGCTACGAAATTGAATGTGGGTAAAGGAATGGATAACATTAAGAAATACTAGATTGTTGAAATTAGAAGTACATGATTTGTTGTTGGGTGGCATGCTTTTTATGGTATAAAGGAAGAAAAACAGGGGTACTTTAAGAAGACATTAATACAGGAGTCTCTGGGTTAAACTGGAGAAGATTAAAGACATGTTATTTGAAAATTCAGTCTGGTTATCGACTATTGAAGCATTTTCTTATCCTATAATATACAAAAGGAACAACAGAGATATGGTGAAATACTGAATGAAAAGGGTGAACTTAAATCTTTGCAAAAATTAGAGAACAAGGTATAAAGATGAATTGGTTTTCATATGTGCAAATACAATCAGGTAATGATACAGATTTTAAAACAGAGGTTTTTATGATAAATTGACTATTTAATAAGATTTTGACAGGTGCTGTATGAAAAGGTGATTAAAAAAATTGTAATGGTATTTATTAGAATTAAACTGGAAGAAGAACAAGTAAAAGAAACTATGATTGCTTGGGGGAGAATTTGGATATGGGATTGATCTAGAGAAATGGCAAAAATTGTTGTCTCAAATTATAAAATACAATGTCAACAGCATATAAAGAAATTGCTATAAGATATTTTACAGGTGGCACTTCCCCGACAAGAATAGCAATAATGTTTTAAGAATAAGTCGAAAAGTGTTGGAAATGTCATCAGACACCTGGCTCATACTACCATAGTGGTGGACATGTTTGGACGCTAAAAATATTGGACTAAAATCCACATGTGCTGGAAAAAATGGCAAATAAAGCATATAGATTGAAACAGAGATTTTTTTTATTGGAATTTTGCCTGAATACATAGTAAAGATTTGAAATACCTGATTGTAAAGTATTAACGACGGGCTAGGATTGTATTTGCTAAAAACTGGAAAATGAAAAGACACTAACACAGGAGGAGATCATTAAGAAATATTGGAATGTTGCTGAAATGAGTAGATTGACATTTGAAATTCAGAACAAGATGATAAACAAGTTTATTAGATAACAAAACATAGTAATGAAATATGTAGATTTCTAGAAAATAATTAATATATAAAGATATATTTTCTTTTTTTCTTTTTTTAAATTATATCTACAAAATGATTCTAGGATAGATCTGGGAGGATAATATGAATTGTTAAAAATAAACTTAGTAAAATATGATTATTTTATAAATCATCTGCATGTATTTGGCTTTATCTTGTCTGCAAATCACTGTCACTATTGAATCTCTCAAGATCCTTTCTTAGCCAGACCCTAAAGGTGGAGTTGTGTTTCTGGAGATAAGAGATTTATTGTTATGCGTAACTTGAAATCTGAGACTGACTTAAAAGGAAAGAGAGGCATTCCGTTTTGTAGTATGTGGATGACTGCAACAGAGAGGTTACAACAGACACTATCAGAAAGTGGTATATTTTCAGAAGGCAAATTGTTTTCTCTGTTCTCCATGCTCTCCTGCTTTGGAAAATAGCCAGAATTTGGCAGAATTTCAGTTTGCATCCTCCTTATTCCATGGGGGCTAGTCCATTCCTTGTTTGTCCTGTTACTTTGCTTGCCCAGACTTGTTACTATGCTCTCCTTTCCAGGAAGAAAAACAACACCTGTCCTTGGATCTCATCATACAAGAGCTTTGAAATCCTGTAGCAAATGTATGGCATGAAAATAGTGAATAAGAGTTCCTTGAGGTAGGGAAACTGTTCATAGGGAAGTTACAAATGAAACAAATCCTTATTTGCTAGAAAATAAGGTTTCTTTATTCCTTATTTGCTGGAAACAACAGGTTTCTTTCTCAAGTAGAACCAATCTCAATTCCTCATCTCTCTAAAGAAAAGGAGACTTTCCAGTTCCAATATTAGGCTGATACTGGCAGCAGTTAGGTGCTAGATAGACTTTCTATTTTGTACACACCCTAAGACATTTTCATAAGGGCATATGGCAGAAATATTACTTAACTAAATATTTAGTGCTTCCTTAAAGCTTAGCCCAAGTATCTCCTATGGTGGTAAAACTCTTTCTGATCATTGGTTAATGCAACATGTACCCGTAGACTTGGAACACGGCAAGTCCTCAGCCAGGAAAGCACAACAGCCTGCACCCCTCAAATTTGACTTTCCCTATTGGATACAGGGATGAGATCACTCTTGATTTTGATCCATTCTGCTGGCTAAGGTAATTTCTGAGTTGCATGTGAAACTGGACCTTCTATTCCCAGTATTCTTCTCTAATCCTCTATATGCTTTATGTATTTGCATTCTTCTCTCTATGCAAAATGTCAAGGTTAGTGATCCTTGCCTAGTCATACACTGTGGGATACCTTATCAGTTACTCCCCAATGACTCTTTAAATGGATGCTATCTCCTTGTGTTCTGCTGCCCCCAAAACATCTAAGGACAGTTGATTTGTATCCAATTTTGCTACAGTGGTCAGGAAAATTTTCTGTGAGATCCTGGCTATTTATTAAACATTACAGATTGAACATATAGTCCAAAAGAGACATACATTTTGGCATCCTGCCTCAGTGATAAGCAACAAGCTTCCCATCGACTAATACATTTGTATTTCACTCAAATGTTCTGCAGAATCTAAATGAAGGATAACTGGTTCTTCACATGGTTATCACACAAGTTTCTCACCAACCTATTCAGATGGTTCTTTTTTGCTCCTGGGTTCAACTGATAATTGAAAAAGGTTGAGGAATATCACAGCAATCATACTTACATATACAAAGTGTATCAAAGTCAGGCCCCATAGACAATGTATTATATAAGTTAATTGAGTGCTATTTTCTTCATTTCTTCTAAACACATACAAGCCACACACCCATACCAAATTGTGTTTGGTCTGTAAGACCTTTATACAGCAAGGGATCAGGCTCGTACAAAAATTATCTTCTGAGTTTTATACATTTCTGAGAAGATTACAGTGCAGGCATGAATATTTGTAAAGTATATGCATAAATCAGTTTTCATAGTTATAGGTAAATAATAACTACGATTTCTCACATCCAAATATAATATAAATATATACAGCTTCAATAAACAAAAACAACATAATGTTCATATAGTTTTAGTTTGGTTTAACTTATCTGATATTGATTTACTATTTTTAATTGTCCATATATTTTGAATGACACTTATTGATAGCTGGACAATGATAAAAGATTCCCTTCACTCTTCTTAATATTAAAAGTCTTGCAACACTGGAAAGAAATTTATGGCCCCAATTATTTGGTGGATTGAAGACCTGATGTTATTTGTGACTGAAGAATGAGTTGCATATATATGTGTATTATATATGAACACTTACAAAACCATAGAAATAGTGGTAGACTTTAGAAGCTCTTACAATACTAGACAACACAGTATCAACAGTAGAGACCTTCAAATTTCTAGGTTCTATTGTATCACATGACCTAACATGGACATCTAACATAAAAAGTCATCAAAGAAGCACAACAAAAAATGTTCTTTCTGCACCAACTCACAAAGCACAAACTGTTGAAGGAGCTACTGATCCAGTTCTACAGAGGAATGATCGAGTCTATCATCTGCACCTCTATAACTGTCTGGTTTGGTTTTGCAACCCAACAGGACAGACGCAGACTTCAGAGGATAATTAAGACTGCAAAAAAACAATTACCACTAACCTGCCTTCCATCGAGGACCTGTATACTGCACAAGTCAAAAAAAGAGGGCTATGAAAATATTTACAGACCCCTCACCTCCTGGACAAAAACTGTTTCAACTCCTTTCCTCAAAACGACGCTATAGAGCACTGCACACCAGAACAACTAGACACAAGAACAGTTTTTCCCCAAACGCCATCACTCTGCTAAACANAAACAACTAATTCCCTCAACACTGTCCAACTATTTACATAGTCTGCACTACTATTACTATTAATCTTCTCATCACTCCCTATCACCCATCCCCTCCCACTTGTGACTGTATGATTGTAACTTTGTTGCTTGTATCCTTACAATTTATATTGACTGTTTCCTAGTATGATTTGATTGCTTATTGTACCCTATGACTATTGTTAAGTGTTGCACCTTATGATTATTGACTCTTGAGAGTCATTCTTGATTCTTGATGAATATATGTTTTCTTTTATGTCCACTGATAGCATTTGCACCAAGACAAATTCCTTTTATGTCCAATCACACTTGGCCAATAAAGAATTCTATTCACAGGAGAACTGATCTGGAAAGCAGGTGTGGGGACGGAATGGGGATTTTGCAGTAACCTTCCCCTGTGATGGCCACCAAGCCACACCCACCAACCCATGCCATGCTAACCAAGCCACGCCCACAGTACCGATAGTAAAAAACAATGAATTACACCACTGACCTGCACTTAATTCGAGTGAATGTCTGCATGACGAGGTGAAGCAGTTCTGCACAGTTTTGGAAAAAAAACAATATACCACCACCAAACCTGAGGGGAGCTTTTTGTAATTTTGTGAGCTGCCTGTTTAGCTATTTATCAGCCCAAGTGTGATTGCCTGAAAGGTAATTTTAAACAAAAAACAAATCCTAATTAAAATACAGAACGTTGTTGGCCTTTGAGCAGCAAGATAGAGATGTGTGAAGAAGCCTCTAACCACTTGCAGCTCTAGCGAAAGCAGCAGGCAAGACGGCGAGTTTTTAATTTATATTATCTTTTGGACATTTCCCCCCCCAAAACTATTTACACCATTTACACTCTCAGGTCAGTGGCCTAATAATGCAACAAAGCACGTTTTGAAATGGCAGATAATTTTCCACGCTCGGATCTCTGTGTAGTATTGATGGTGGAGGGAGCTGATTAGGATCTTGGGAATTGTGCTTGATGGGAACAATCTGGAAGGAGTGAAAAATTATTAAACACACTCAGCGGGAGTTGTAGGATTTACCATTGGCACGGAGGGCGATTAATTCTCATTGCATCACGCAGCAGCTTGATTGCACACTGTGAATGCTGTTTATTGGAGAAGGGGTACAATTTTGCTTCAGTTTGTAGTAATGTAATACTAAATGCTAATTAGACCTCTAAAAATAATTAGAACCTCTTGCAGCCAATTCAGCGTATAGAAACAAAGACCTTTAAAGCCACCAGGCACCCTTTCAAAACTGTACTCTGTTCCAAGGCCAGGGGAATTCTTAAAAAGCATTTTAATTACAGCACTACAAATAGCTGCGTTAACATGCAGGCAAACAATTGTGTGGTACATTATGGAGTGATAGGTGACCCTGACAGGGAAGAGCAGGAGGGATGGCCATGTGGGTTTTTAAGCACATGGATAATGGTCAGGAATGGGTTTTTATCCATGCAATGCAAAGGGTAACCAATGACCAGTTATGGTTATTGGGAATCCCATATGAACGAAAAGCTATTCTCCATACTCTCTCATACTAAAGAAAGGTTGCAGGGACTGGGTATGTCTAGTCTAATGAAAAGAAGGACTGGGGAGACATGATAGCAGGGTTCCAATATCTTAGGGGCTGCCACAAAGAAGAGGGAGGGTCAAGCTATTCTCCAAAGCACCAGAAGGTAGGACAAGAAACAATGGATGGAAACTAAATCAAGGAGATACACAACCTAAAACTAAGGAGAAATTTCCTCACAGTTAGAACTATTAACCGGTGGAACAACTTGCCTCCAGAAATTGTAGATGCTCCAACATTAGAAGTTTTTGAAAAAAAAATTATATAACCATTTGTCAGAAGTGATATAGGGTTGGACTAGAAGACCTCCAAGGTCCCTTCCAACTATTCTATTCTATTCCATTCCATTCCATTCCATTCCATTCTATTTCTATTTCTATTTCTATTTCTATTTCTATTTCTATTTCTATTTCTATTTCTATTTCTATCTATTCTTATTCCATTCCATTCCCCTATTTCCATTTCCACTCCGTTCATTCTATTCCTATTGTTTTTATATTTCTATTCTATCTATTCTATTCTATTCTAATTCTTATTCTATTCTATACTATTCCATTCCATTCCATTCATATTCCTTTTCCTATTCTATTTTTTTCTATTATTTCTGTTTCTTTTATTTTCTATTCTATTCGTATTCCATTCCCTATTCTATTTCCAATTCATTCTTTCCTTTTCCTTATTCTATTTATTTCTATTTTTATTCTATTCTTATTCTATTCTATTACCATTCCATTTCCATTCCCTTCCATTCTGTTCCAATCCTATTCTATTCTATTCTTATTTTCTATTTCTATTTCTATTTCTATTTCTATTTCTATTTCTATTTCCTATTTCTATTATCTATTTCTATTTCTATTTCTATTCTATTTTCTATTTCTATTTCTATTTCTATTTCTATTTTCTATTCCATTACATTCCCTATTTCTATTCCATTCTATTCCTTTCCTATTCTATTTTTATTCTATTTTTTACTCTATTCTATCCATTCCATTCCTTATTCCTATTCTATTTTTTATTCTATTTCTATTTTCTTTCTATCCATTCCATTCCTTTTCCTTATTCTATTTTGTATTCTATTTTTTATTTCTTTCTATTCTAATTCCATTCTATCTCTTCTTTATTCTAATTCTATCCTATTCTATTTCCATTCCATTCCATCCATTCCAATTCATTTCCTTTCTCCTATTCTATTTTATCTATTAATTATTCTATTCTCTTCTCTTTCCTTTCTCTTTTTCTCTTTCTTTCTCTTTCTCTTTCTCTTTCCTCTTTCTCTTTCTCTTTCTCTTTCTCTTTCTCTTATACTCTTTCTCTTTCTCTTCTATTCTATTTTCTATTTCTATTCTATTCCATTCCATTCCGTCCATTCCATTCTATTCCTATTACCTATTTTATTTTTATTTCTATTTTTTATTCTATTCATCTTTACTATTCTATTTTCTTATTATTTCTATTTCTATTTCTATTTCTATTTCATTCTATTTCTATGCTATTCTATGTTCTATTTCTATTTCTATTCTATTCCATTCCATTCCATTCCATTCCCATTCCATTCCACTCCGTTCCATTCCTATTCCTATTGTTTTATTCTATTCTTTCTATTCTATTCTATTCTATTTCTTTTCTATTCTATTCTATTCTTAATTCTTATTCTATTCTAATACTATTCCCCTTCCATTCTGATTCCTTTTCCTATTTCTATTTTGTCTATTTCTATTTCTATTTCTATTTCTTTTTTTTCTATTCTATTTCTATTCCATTCCCTATTCTTATTCCATTTCCGATTCCAATTCCATTCTATTTCTTCCTAATTCTTATTTTTATTCTATTCATATCTATTCTATTCTATTCTATTCTATTTCTATTCTATTCCATTCCTTCCCATTCTTGTTCCTATTTCTATTTTCCTATTTCTATTTCTATTCTATTTCTATTTCTATTTCTATTTCTATTTCTATTTCTATTTCTATTTCTAATTTCTATTTCTATTTCTATTTCTATTCATTCTATTTTCTCTTTTCTCTTCTTTCCATTCCATTCCATTCCATTCTAATTCTATTCTATTCTATTTCTATATTATTCCATTCCCTATTTCCATTTCCGTTCCGTTCCATTCCTATTCCTATTCTGTTTTTATTTCTGTCTATTCTATTTCTATTTCTATTCTATTCTATTCTATTCTATTCTATCTATTCTATTTCCTTCTATTCTAATTCTTATTTTATTCCATTCCATTTCCAATCCTTTCCATTCCATTCCATTCCCTTTCCTATTCTATTTTTATCTATTTATATTCTTTCTGTTCTGTTCTGTTCTGTGTTCTGTTCTGTTCTGTTCTGTTCTGTTCCGTTCCGTTTCCGTTCGTTCCATTCCATTTCCCTTCCATTCTATTTCCTATTCCTATTTTATTTTTATTTTTATTCTATTTCTATTTCTATTTCTATTTCTATTTCTATTTCTATTTCTATTTCTATTTCTATTTCTATTTCGTATTTCTATTTCTATTTCTATTTCCTATTTTCTATTTCTATTTCTATTTCCATTCCATTTCATTCCATTCTATTCTATTCCTATTCATTCCTATTCCTATTTTTATTTCTATTCTATTCCATTCCTATTCCATTCCGTTCCGTTTCACATTTTCTATTGTTTTTATTCTATTCTATTTCTATATCTATTCTTATTCTAATTCTATTCTTTCTATTCTAATTATTATTCTATTTCATTCCATTCCATTCCATCCCAAATCCTTCCTATTTCTATTTCTATTTCTATTCTATTCTTATTTCTATTTCTATTTCTATTTCTATTTCTATTTCTATTTCTATTTCTATTTCTATTTCTATTTCTATTGCTTTTCTATTCCATTTCCATTCCATTCTATTCTATTCTATTCTATTCTATTCATTTCCATTCCCTATTCCATTCCATTCCGTCGATCCATTCCTATTCTATTCTGTTTTTTATTCTGTTCTATTCTATTCTATTCTATTCCATCCATTCTATTTTCTATTCTATTCTATTCCAATTCCATTCCCAACCTTATCCATTCCATCCATTCCCTTCCCTATTTTCTATTTTTATTCTATTTTATATTCTATTCTGTTCTTGTTCTGTTCTGTTCTGTTCTGTTCCGTTCCGTTCCGTTCTCGTTCCATTCCACTTCCCTTCACATTCTATTCCTATTCCTATTTATTTTTATTTTTATTCTATTTCTATTTCTATTTCTTATTTCTATTTTCTATTTCTATTTCTAATTCTAATTTCTATTTCTATTTCTATTCTATTTCTATTTCTATTTCTAATTTCTATTCTATTTTATTCTATTTCTATTTTCTATTCCATTCCATCCATTCATTTTCTATTCTATTCTATTCCATTCCTATTCCTATTGTTTTTATTTCTATTCTATCCATTCCCTATTCCATTCCGTTCCGTTTTTCATTTTTCATATTTCTATTGTTTTTATTCTATTCTATTCTATTCTATTTCTATTCGTAATTCTATATCTATTCATATTCTAATTATTCTATTCCCATTCATTCCATCCTAATCCATTCCATTCCATTCGCATTCCTTTTCCTATTCTATTTTTATTGTATATTTTATTCTATTCTCTTTCTCTTTCTGTTCTATTCTATTCTATTTCTATTCTATTTTCTATTCTATCTATTCTAATTCTATTCTATTCCGTTCCTATTCTATTCCTATTCTATTTTATTCTATTCTATTTCTATTTTCATTCTCTATTCTATTCCATTCTATTCCTTTTCCTATTCTATTTTTATTTTATTTTTTATTCTATTCCATTCCATTTCCATTCCGTTCCTATTCCTATTCCTATTCCTGTTCTATTTTATTCTATTTTTTATTCTCTTTCAATTTCTATTCCATTCCATTCCATTCCTTTTCCTATTCTATTTTATTCTGTTATCTTTCTTATTCTATTCTATTCTATTCTATTCTATTCTATCTAAATTCTTATTTCTATCCATTCCATTCCAATCCATTCCATTCTATTCCTTATCCTATTTTATTTTTATTCTATATTTATTCTATTCTATTCTATTCTATTCTATTTCTTTCTATTCTATTCTATTCATATTCTATTCTATTCTATTTGCCATTCCATTCCATTCCATTCCATTCCATTCCATTCCCTATTCCATTCCATTCCATTCCTTGTTAGATTATTGTATACATAATCTATTTGTAGGGCTGGGGTGTCAAACTGGATTTCTTTGATGGCTGGATCAGCATTGTAGTTCTCCTCCATGGCCGGGTGGGGGGGCAGAGAGGGGGAGATCGGATAGATGCCTCTTGCAGCACTCTGCTCATCAAAATAGGGCATGGGGGGGCTGTGTGTGCCCTCCATGCCCTGTTTTCGGCCTGCATGGCCTACTACAGAACTTTGCCAGCAAAAATGGGGCACGGGGACGGGCGTTCTCCTTGATTTTGGCCTCCTTGGCCTCTAGCAGCACTCTGCTGGCCAAAGTGACTTACAGCCATAACTGAGCTCAAAATTTCCATTACAACCTTTCTTGAAGTGTATCACTGCAGTTGTTCAATTAGTAACATGGTGTGTTAAGTGAATCTGGCTTCCCCATTGAAGTTTGTTTGTCAGATGTTCACAACTATCATACAGTAAATACATAAATACATGCCGGTTACCAAACGTCTGAATTTTGATCCATGAGGATGCTGCAACAATCATAAGTGTGAAAAATGGTCATTAGTTGGAATTCAAAAAAACTGGCCAAAAAGGAGTTGTGATGGCTCACTGGTTAAAATGCAGCACTGCAGGCTGACTCTGCCCACTGCCAAGAGTTCGATGCTGACTGGCTCAACGTTGACTCTGCTTCCATCCTTCCAAAGTCAGTAAGATGAGGATCCAGATTGCTGGGGGCAAAATGTTGACTCCGTAAACCACGGAGCACTTATAATTTTAAGTGCTAAGTGTCACAAGTTTCTTTTTTCAGTGCCATGATAACTTTGGTCACGAAACAGACAGTTGTGCATCAAGGACTACCTGCATCAATCTGTCAGTTCTTCTTGGTAGATCAGATCAGAAAACCAAAATCACAAGCAACATTAGAATTTTGAACATAAGCTATCATAATGGAATCCTGAAAGCGTCTTCAATCTTCCCTCTTTCTTTCACCAAAGTTCATATATCTATATGTGCACTATACGTGGGGTGGACAGTAAATGGGACATGTAAATGGGGGCAGGACTGTTCAGTTTTGCAGAATGAACTAAGCGCCAGAAAAATAAACACAGATGACTGATTCTTCATTTAACATCTCCATAAACATAATAAGTAGATTTTACAAACCAGTTGTACATTTCTCCAACATGGAGCAAACTCAGACAGAAACATGATGCAAGTAACTTCAGTAGCATGAGAGAAAAGAGATCAGTTTCAGTTTAGTTCAACAAGCAAGCAGAGGAGAGAAGCAGTTTCATTTTCAACAGACAGACTCAGAGGTCAACATAGCTGCAGAGTTGCAGAGCTTAATATAGAGCCATGCCTAGGCTGCTTCTAGTTTCAGTTTCCAAACTGTCCTCATTGGCTGACTTAGTTGCTGTGCCTATTCATTGGCTGATCTTCTTACCAAGCTCTATTCCAGTTCATGAATATACTCTGAGAAGGAGGGTTTAAAATTGAACAGCTGCCAACTTTTTGAACACTATCCAATTGCCCTTCCTCTAGGAACCAAGTAGGAAAATTTTCTGGCTGTTTTTTCTTCATGCTTCCTAACTTGATCCAGCCAATCTTTCATTGGGAAGATTCTCCCTCCACATCCAATTTGGCTCCATTCTACCCATGTTTCTCTGAAAATAAGACCCTGTCTTATATTGTTTTTTGCCACCAAAAAAGGCACCAGGTCTTATTTTCAGGGGATGTTATCCACTGATAAGCTCACTTGCATGCATTGCCCCCAGACTCCTTTTCGCTGTCAGAGGCCTTCAGGAATTTCTTCTTCTAGGGCCAACAAGGCTTTCCTGAAGGCCTCTGCAGCTGATAACAGAGCTCTGGATCAATCCAGTCAGTATATAGAGCCTTCAGGAAAGCTTTGCTAGCCTTGTTGGCTGCAGAAGAAATTGGTTGGCAAGGCAGGTGTCAAGGTGTGCGAGGCTTGGCTAAAACCATCAAAAAGTAAGTAGTAGGGTAGCTCCACCCTCCCATCCCCACTTTAGCTTAATTTTTACCCATGCACTCTGGAGTGGGTGGGATCTTAATTAGGGCTTATTTTTGGGGGTAGGGCTTATATTGGGTGCACTTTCAAGATCAAAAATCAAGCTAGGACTTACTTTCAGGGTAGGTCATATTTTTGGAGAAACAGGGTATTTAGTTTTCAAAGTGCTGTTGTATGGGTGGACAGATAGGTGACAGACTGTCAAAGTCCTAACCTCATATACTTTTTTCTCCAATATTCCAGTAAGTTGGAACAAATTAAAAGAATTATTTGCAGAGTACAGAATTCTTTTCAACCTCTTTACCTGAGATGGCCAGAGAAGATGTCTGTATTTTCTCCTGTGTGACATGTTGCTTCTCTTTCTTTTTTCTCTCCAGGGAATAGTGTGTATGCACGTGTGTGGGCATGCACATATGTGTGTTGGGTCTTCTTTCCCCATCATGTGTATTTGTAAACATAGAAGAACAAGGTGTGCTTCTATGTTCCAACTTTTGTTTGAAGTTAGATAAGAATCAACGGAATTCAAGGGAGGTTGGATTCAGTCTGCTTGTGGCTACGTAGAGATTCTAGACCAATTTCTCTTTTGACTCCACCCCCCAGGTTCTACCACTCCTTCTTCTACACCAGTCCCAACTAAGGCCATCACTCAAACCAATTCTTCATCCCTTCTCTTTCTCTCTCTCTCTCTCTCTCTCTCTCTCTCTC
>BHFT01028498.1:27785-78844 GCA_004320025.1 Laticauda laticaudata
CTCCCTCTCTCTCTCTCTCTCTCTCTCATTCTTTTCCTCTTTTCAGCCCAAAAGAACAGAAAGCTCCTTTTTGACTCTTCCTCACAAGAGTGACTTCTTCCCAGGCCCCAAGACATCAGTTTGAGGTGGTTGGCATGCCACCTCCGTACCCTGTGATGGGTACCTGATAAACAGTCACTTTGACAAACTGCCATTCTACGACCCTGAAGTGTTGGGTCAGACTGGGAGAAATTGATGTTGTACTAAGATGTATGTTAATACATATATTATTTATATAGACATTACTGAGCTCTGGTTATCTCAGGGCAGAGTAAGAGCCTTGGGCTTCTCTGAAACTCATATGTTGTGGGTCTCCCTCTCTTCCCTCCACCCCCACCATCCATCCTCCTTGGCTTATGAATAATTAAAAACTTAAATTACTTGCCATGTACAAAATTCATATGCTGGGTAAAATAGCTACATGAAAATTAATTTTCTGTTCTGTGAGACTGACGGGAAATCAATTAATCTTGATGTATTATTTTATGCAGAACAGAGTGTAGGAGGCAGCTCAGAGAATGGCTACAGCTGTTCCTGCTGGTCAGCCCATATATTATAGTTGGCAGATTTGACAGCTTCTGAAGGAAATGGCTGAAGGTTCTTAGGCAGGTGAATCAACTGTAAAAATTTATTGGAGAATACAAACTGTTTCAAGGGGGACTGATATAAAACTCAACACTTGAGAACTGAAGTATTGAATGTTTGTGTGACTGGAGCAGCTTGTTGTCAATATTTATAGCTTTTCTTTTTGTTACATGTCCTATTTGTTTGATTAACTAGTTGGATGCTCGTGTCTGCTAGATAATTTATGTATTGCGCCTTCTGCAGCGTTTCTTGATACATAAAGATTTACCACTAGGTAAATAAAGCCGTTTCCACAGAAGGCAATATGCTAAGCCAAGTGATAGAGGTGTTTACGGCCAGTTTTGAGTTTTATAACTCACTAGATAGATCAGTA
Source organism: Laticauda laticaudata (assembly GCA_004320025.1). NCBI lineage: Eukaryota > Metazoa > Chordata > Lepidosauria > Squamata > Elapidae > Laticauda > Laticauda laticaudata. The sequence continues at coordinate 28,783 of BHFT01028498.1, forward strand.
ACTTTTGTTTACTGTTGTGCTGGAGTTCGATTGGAATGGCGTTTATCTTACAACAGGCTGGGAAATAAGTGGGGCTGTTTTTTTTTTTAAAAATAAAATGCAGGCAACCATCAGTAGATGTGTATAGATCATTTTTGATGCTTAAGACATTTTATATATATTAAAAAATCCAATATGTTTTGAAATTCATACATAATGCATATGCCATTTCTGGATAAAATAAACCAAATGCACCATTTCTCTCTCTCTCTCTCTCTCTCTCTATCTCCACATAGTTTAGGAATGTAGGCACAAATTCTTCTGACTGGCATATTGAGAAATTTGAAGAATGGTAGGATTCAATTGCTACAAATAGAACCAAATCAAATTGTTTTTATTAGCTGCCCTAAAAGAAATATAGATTGTTGGAAAATACTTTAATCAATTGCATGTAAATAGACTTCAAAGCTCAACATTAGTTTGGCACCTGTCAAGTGCCAGGAAAATCAGGAGATCTAAACAGTTCAAAAGGGTATAAAGATTTATTGCAAGCTAAAGCTCTCTACAAGAATATGAACTACTAGTTGTCAAAGCAAATTGGCAATAGATGAAAGTAGAAGGAATTCAAGGTGGGCTGGACTTAGAACTCTTGTGTGGAAATTCCCTTCCCTCCCTTTTCTTCCATCTTCCTTTCTCTTCCCCTCTCTTCCCCTCCCTTCCATCCCATCTTCCCTCCCATCTTCCCTTCCCTCCCTTCCCTTCCATTTTCCCTCCTCTCCCTTTCCCCTTCCCTCCCTCCTTTTCCTTCCATCTCCCTTCCCTTAATTAACACTATAGTTTGAGATCAATGTAATGACTATGTTGAAAGCTGAACTTCAAGTGCCATTCCTCAATAGGAAATCCATTAACAAAAGTTGAAGGTCCCCCTTCCTCTCCCTCCCTCCCCCCAGGTTAATGAAAGCTGGACAGGCAAAGCTTCAAAATATTTGCATTTACTGGTCCAACTTTCACAGATGTTAAACATTTAGTGATGGTATTTAGAACCATTGAACCACATTAAAGTCCAGCCGCTAGAGTGTTGAAACAGTTGGGCTGCATCATAAAACACCTATAAAGGAATTTTAAGACATTAGGTGGCATTGCTGTTGTCTCAGTAGAGAAAACATTAGGGTTGCTTTGTGTGCATAACTTGATAAATTGGTTAGGCACTGTAAGTTAAAATGTGCCAGATACACAGGCTTGTAATTGCTATGTGAATTTGGCAGGTATGTGCAATTTAAAAGTATGTCAGATATGACAAATTATTGTTGAACTGTGCTACAGCCTTAGTAAGATCACATCTGTTCTCTCCATACAGAGAATTGGATGCGTGGTTTAAAGTGTGTACTTACTGATATTGCATTGTTGTTTCAAATATTTAGCAGGCTCTTAACGACAAGTAAAATAATTACGCTTGGGTATCAAATCTGTTTGGCATGTATGTCTTTGTTTGTTTTTGTGACTCAGATGCAATATGCTGTAGGCCACGAACACCATTTTAAGGCAGGCCATCTTGCTCTCATGTGCATATATGAAACAGATGGCATGTAGATTTTGTGTGTGTATGTGTGTGTGCACGCGTGCATATGTTGTGCTGTGCACACCTGTACCCACAACTAAATTCTATTTCTTCAAAACCACCCTTTTGCATTCTGATATTTGACACCTCTGACAATATTACACAAAGGTAAAAAGAATGGCAGATCCCAAATACTAAAGATGTCAACGCTTTCAACCCAACTTACTGATATTATTGGCAGAGGCTAAGGATCTTTTAATGTAGACATTCAAAAAGGGGAGGAAATACATTTTTTATGATGTGCATTTTGAAAAGTATATGTGTCAAGATTCCGGCAGTTACCTCCATTTGAATCAAAGTTCCAAAACTTCAAAAGGATTTATTGGGAGTTAACATGCCAGCATTGCCTGGGTGTAGCTGACTCTGAGATACATAATTCATTGTCACCCTTGACCCTGGTTTTCCCCCATCCTCTGGGTTTATTGTAATTCATATTCTCCAATGGGACACATCCATAGCCAAGAGTTATCAATCAGGCTTTTTAGTTAGAATTTTGTGGGGCAGAAACTTCAGTCACCTAGTTACTATCTTTGAAAACATTTGTGGAAATAAGTTTTGGTTTTGCAAGTTGCTGCAATGCTCCCCCTTCCCTTTCTGTTGGCAACTCTAAAAAGACCATAGAAGTATTTTATGAGTTGACAATATGTTGTGTCTCTGCATCGGTGTCAAAGCTGTGTAAAAGAGCAAACTGGACTCCTGGTGTAATTGCCTGCATCTGTTCATGTGGTTTTCTTTGCAACTATGTACTACAGAAATGGTTTTGTATTCATTTTGCCTTCTTAGTTTAGCTGTGAGATTGCCTGGTATATAAGCCTGCTTAGATTTTGAGAGTAATATATTGAGAAATAGCGTGAGATTTTTTTAAAAAAAATCTAAATGATGCAACTTGTTCATTTGGGGTTTGATTGGCCAGTAGGGGTTATCTTATAAATGTTTACATGTTTCTACGTTTGTATATAGCAGTGGTGGCTTACCTTTTTGGGCTCCCATGCTGATAATTGCATGCGCACTTGCCTGCTCGTGCTCACATGCCATCACCCAGAAGGCAGTGCGCGCGGCCCCACCCATTCTTTCTGTGCATGTATGCATGACCCGCATGACCCACGCTGTTTGCTTCTGTGCATATATGCGTGACCCTCCGCACATGCCATTCACTTCTGCGCATGTGCAAATTTCTCCTGCACGCCACCGTGCCCCCATACATGAGTACTAGATACCCGACAATCAGCTGTTGGGTGGGCGGCATGCATGCATGCGCAGCAGACTTTTTCAGGGCGAGTGCTCACATGCCAGCAGTAATGGCTCTGCATGCTACTTCCAGCATGCGTGCCATGGGTTCGCCACCATGGGTATATAGATATTTGTTATGCTTTTTATGGAAACATTGCTAGTGCTGCTGAGTTTATGTCAATATTCACCCATTCTCTAAGCCAGGCGTTGTCAAACTCGATTTCACGGAGGGCTGCATCAGAATTGTGTTTGACCTCAAGGAGTTGGGGTGGGCGTGGCCAGGTTGGGTGTGGCCAGCTCAATGTCACTCATGTCAGGGACTCCTGTGGTGGTCCGAGCACTCTGCCAATGAAAAACAGGCTCCCTAGCTCTGTTTTCAGCTGCGATGGCTTCCTGCAACCCCTCGGCCAGTGAAAATGGCAGCCCTTTTGAGCTCTGTTTTTGTTGGCAGAGGCACTGCAGGCCAGTCCTTCGTTGTTTCCAGGGTGGCCTCGCAGGCCAGATCTAAGCACCCCATGGGCCAGATCCAGCCCCCAGGCCTTGAGTTTGACACCCCTGCTCTAAGCATTTAAGTTATGCTCATGGCAGGTTTTATTTCCATCATATTCTGTTCTTATCACGTTCAGCAGCCAACTTTCAATTCCAACCTTAGCACAACTGTTCTCCTGTTAATTCACTGGCACCCCTTTCTCTAAATCAACAAATACTGATTTCTCACATGCATTCATTCTCTTTGATCTGCTGGAAAGCAAACATCAGGTTGCAGATTCCTTACCTGGTAAACAATAACACTTTCCAAATTTTGTTCATTGTCACCTCATTGTACTCTTGAATAATTAACGAGAATTCTGGCGACGGCATTTCCAAGTGCATTTAAGAAAATAATTTGGTTACAGCTGGAATAGTAAATATATATATATTTTTTTGCTAAAGTAAATGTAGATCTTTGTTTTGTTACATTTTCTTTGTGATTTAATTTTCCCTGTTAGCTTTTCCTTCTATTGCAGAATTGTGTTATTCAAAATGTAACCATTCATCTTTTCAAACCTTTCCAGAACTTTATTAAATGGTGCCCTACTGCCAGTAATACAATTTCTTATGGAAATTTTTGTCAAGCCCATGCAAATTTTCAATCCCAAAACATTTCAGAGCAAATAAAGGCATTTTATTTTATGTCAAGTAATGATATTGCAATTTTTTTTATTCTGCAAATACTGTTTACCAAAATATTCTTGCCTCATATTGAAAACAAATGCATCTGTTGGAAGGGATGTTGAGGTCAATGTGCAGAGAAGAGTAAGAAAGGTGATATATGGTGATTAAACTTATGAACATTTAAGAGAACTAGGTATGTAGCCTATCCAAGACAAAAATTAAGGATGATATTTTGGACAGAGAGAACTGCTGGTTTGAAATGGGGGTCAAAGAGGCCATCAGTGTCAAAATTGAACAGCCTTCTCTCAACAGAGTGGGACGGATACAACATCATCTATCTCCAGTCTACAACACAGCCATTTCAACAGTTCCAAAAAGGCTTCACACTACTTGCACCACTCAGGTGACCCTGTTGGGACAGATTAACCTCTAGGTAGCCTCAACGACTCACTAAAAGAATGCAAATGACCAGCTGTCGCAAGGAGTATAAATCCTTCCATTCCCCACCATCAGAAATCAGAAGCTTCTTGGATGAGAACTGTAACATCTTCAAAAGGAGAACCAGAAAGTCCAGTTGCCTCTTGAAAAAAAACACCTTTGGGACAACCAGGACCTGGATGACTGAGAATCTCCATAAACATTAAGGATGGCATGAAAGCTGTCTTCCAGTTTCCCTTGAGGGATAGTCCCTTGAGGGACTATCACAGAGAATAAGAAATCAGATTATTATCCAATGCACCTAAGGGCAGAGTAGGAAGAATGGGTGGAAACCTATCAAGGAGAGATCCAACCTAGAATGAAGAAGAACTTTCCTGACAGTGAGAACAATCAACCAGTGGAATAGAAGTTGCCTTCAGAAATTGTGGGAGCTTCATCACTGGAGGTTCCCAAGACCAGCTTTGATAACCATTTGATTGGGATGGTATAAGATCTCCTGCCTTGAGAAGGAGGTTGAAGTAGAAGACCTTCAAAACAGAGGTGGTATTCAGCAGGTTCTGACCAGTTCTGGAGAACTGGTAGCGGAAATTTTGAGTAGTTAGGAGAACCAGCAAATATCGCCTATGACTAGCCTTGTCCCATCTATATTCTGCCTCCCATTAAGTCCAAGCTGATCTTTGGTTGTCCTGCACAGGAAAACGGAGCTGGAAAGCAGGTTAGTGGGGTGTGGAGGAATGGAGATTTTACAGCCCACCAAGCCACTTCCACCAAGCCATGCCATGTCCACCAAGCCATGCCCACAGAACCAGTAGTAAAAAATTTTGAATTCCATCCCTGCTCCAAAGTCCACATAATCAGACCCACAGATTACTACCCTTTTCTCCTCCTTCACATAGGGACGAATGACACAACAAAAAACCCAAGTACAATATCAAGAGATAATGAGCAACTCGGCAAAGTTAAGGTCCCTTTTAGCTCTATGATTCTATGTTTTTAGCTTATCTAAATAAAGAAACAGACTCTCCAAGGAGACGAGAAGTTAGCTTTATTAGGATCAATACCATTACAGGTATCTTTGAGAGGTGGGAATATTTTGAAACCTACCATATAGCATATTTGATGGCAACACATCTAATCATTGAAAAGGCTATTTGAGATCATATTTTATCATACAGTGAGTTTTTTGAGAGACTTCAGCAGGAAGCTACCTGGCCTATTTTAAAATCTAAACCAGGAAAAAGATATTTCTGTCTATGTAAAAATGTTGACTTGCAGATGAAAACCCTATAATTACAGTGGAAAGAGGCAGATATTTAACTATGGCCTTAAAAGTAAGGCTTAAATAGCAAAGCAGTGAACTGTGGGTTTCAAATCTGTTATGTTTTATTGTTTTATGCAATAACCAAGTTCAGATTATGTTTGTAACTTGCTTTTGGGACTTTGGCCATAAATGAAATCGATTATTAAAATTAGTTTTACAGATAATCCTTGACTTACAATTCAAGTTTAATGACTGTAACTGAAGTTACAACGGCACTGAAAAAAAAGTGACATGGCCATTTTTTCACACTTACAACTTTTGCAGTATCCCCATGATCCAGTGGTGGGTGGGCTTCTACCAGTTCTGTCCACCTCAGCAGAACCCGTAGCTTTGAAGAGCAGCAGACATAGAACTGGTTCTATGTCTGCTGATGTTTTTGCCTGCCACCCACCCGGGCTCTTACCTGATCTTTATTTTCTGATTTTTCAACTTCAGCTGCTGAATGAGGCACAGCTGCAGTTAAAAAAGCAGGAAAAGAGGGCTGTTTCAAAGGCTGCTTCTCTGCAGGCAGCTGCTGATGACAATTTACAGGCAGGCGGCTTGCAGCGTGCAGGGAAGCTCGTAAATCCTGAACTGGTAGTAAACCCTGTCATACCCCCCCCCCCCTGGATTGTACTGGTTCAACCTGGTTCAATCGAACCAGTAGTAAAAAAATGCTACCGTTTGGGCAAACCGGTAGTAATAGTCTGCCAAGATACTTTTCTACAGGAGAGCAGCAATGAAGACACTACTCTGAAAGAACTCCTTGTGTTGTTCTTGGTTCCTGGGAGCTGAGATAAAATGTGAGTTATTCTGTGTGTTTTAACGCATCATTTTTAGCAATGTCTCCCTGCTATTAGGAGGTATGGATTCGGTGGAAATGATATTATTAACTGCTTGCATTTTTCTTACACATTTTTCTTCATTCTTTCTTGCCTGCGTCAATAGTTCTAACCCTTCTATTTCTTTATCCTATTATTAATATTTTCAACATTTTTCCAAAAAGAATGTAGCAGCTCTTCTGGAAAGTAAGCAAATTCATTATCATGGCCCAAAGGCATCTTCAGCTTATAACATCTTTTAATGTAATGGTCCCCAACTTTTTGGGGGTCAGGGACCTGTTCTGCAGAGAGAGTTTTTTCATGGACCATAGGGGGTATGGTTTCATGTGCTGCCTGAATCCAGTGGCTGGGCTAGGGTTAGGGTTAGGATGGAGGTCAAGAGGATGGCCTTGTTGGCTTCAGAGGAATGCAGGAAGGGGCAGAACGAGGCAGACCCTCTGGTTTGGGATGGCTTGCTAGCAGGAAGGAAGAGGGGCAGGATGACCAAAAGAGGCCAGGCAGTGGACACGAAAAGCGACGGAGCTCAGGCAATGAGCAAGGACTGCCCCCTCCTGATCCCTGAGCACAAAGAGTGGAGAGGAGGTAAGAATAGTGCAGAATGACCCGACAACTTGGGAGGAGAGTGACCTGCCCCTCTTCACAAGGCACACCTGGTGACTGAGACTGAAGGAGATGCTGTGGGGAGGACTGTTTGTCAGGAACTAATGCTGAATTCATGGAGTATTATTTGCTCCTTGCTGAAGTTTGGAGTTTCCTGGATTCCTTGCATTGTTTCTGGCATTCTGGATTAATTGCCTTGCTCCTTTGCTTGCTGGGCTCCTTGACTTGCCCTACTGGATTTCTTGATTTGCAGCTGTTGTGCTCACAATGTTTTGCTGGACTACTTGCAGCTACTACTTGCTGTTTGTGTTTTGCTGGACTACTTGCAGCCACACCTACTTGCAATGTGAGTGTTTGTGTGTGTGTGAGCATTTGGTCTGGGACTTGCATAATGTGGGAGCATTTGGGGGGGGGGAATTGGAGCATTAAGGGGGAGTTTGGATACCCAGATGGCTGTGTGGCCTTCGTGCCTTGTCATCACAGCCATCTTATATATGAGCCGGTTGCCAAGCCTCCAAGTTTTGATCATGTGACCATGGGGATGATGAAGTAGCCATAAATGTGAAAAACGATCACTGATCACTTTTTTTTTCAGTGCCATCATAACTTTGAACGGTCAATAAATGAACTGTTGTAAGTCAAGGACTGCCTGTACAAAGTGACTGTTCATAGCTACAGCAGGGATGAAAAAAGTAATTTTGCAACCAGTTCACACACTTACGACCTTCACATGGCATGTCTGTAAAGCAAAGGAAAACTGAAAAAAAATTAAAAGTACAGTTGTGGTTTCATTTAGTGACTGTTTTGTTTAACAACTGAGTTAATGATCTCTGCTGTGGTTGCCAAAATAGATTTTTTTTCTCCCGTTTTTTTCCTATTTCACTTACATTCTTTTCCAGCTTCTCTATAATTAATCACGAATAATCTCTTTAAGTTTGGATAACCTCCAAATACATGATAATATCCAAATGGCTAATGTTTTTTATTCTACAGTCAATTGTTCTTTGGGGAAAAAGCATGATAATTTTGATTTATATCATTTATAGTTAATCTTGCAGCCTCTCAGATGATTGCAATTTATATGCAGTTTAAGTATAAGATGCCATCCAAAAATTTATCACCTATGTGTAAAATAATGTTATAACTAGCATTTTGATCCAGGAAAGGTTTTTTTTTTTTTTTTTTTGTNATTCCTTTCGTCACCGTATTACATTTGAATTTGCCATATTAGCTCTTTGTATTTGTTACCAAAGGTTAATTAATTTTTAAAATATTTTGATCAAATTAGGGACTGTAAGTTGATTTTGCCAGACATCATTCACAGTGGTGGGGTTCAATTCTTTTAACTACTTTGGATATGGCTCGGTGGGCGTGGCTTGGAGGGCATGGCAGGGAAAGGATATACTGCAAAATCCCATTCCCTCCCCACACCACTAACCTTCTTTTCAGCTCCGTTCTCCTGTGCAGGCCAACCAAAGAAGACCCAGCCGATCAGCTGGGACTCAATGGGAGGTGGAGAAGAGATGGGGACGGGGCCAGTCAGAGGTGGGATTTGCCGATTCCCTGAACTACTCAAAATTCCCACTTTTTAAAGGCTGCTTCTCTGCACACAGCATGCTGATGACGATTTACAGGCATGCACGTGCATCATGCAGGGAAGCACATCATAAATCACCGAACCTCATAAATCACCGAACTGGTAGTTAACCCTGTCGGATCCCACCCCTGGTCAGAACCTTCTGAATACCACCTCTGATCATTCATGAATCCCCAATAAGTGAATCATAACAAATCCTATGTCATGATTCCGACTAATGAACCCAAGCAAATCAGAACTCTGAGACTAGAATCCTCCTCAAAGATCTTCTTTATTTAGTATACATCACATTGGTACTGCTTGAAAGGAAAACCAATTTTAAATCTTTCATGTGGTTTTAATATAATTAAACTAGGAAATAACCGCATTCAACTCACCAGTCATGTTGGCCAATAGTTAAGTGGCGGACTCTTCAAGTACTCCTTCCATGACCTTATCCATGCAGAGAGATGACCTTGGTTCTCATGAGAAAACTCTCTTGGTTCTCATGGGAAAACATTCCAACCTTCTTCCCTATTTTCCCCTATGTGGGGCAACTGAGGAACAGAAAAATGGCTGCTGCCAGGTTCGGTCTGAAGCTGATGTCCTGCTTAACATATATAATATCCAGCAGTTCTCTTTTAATAGGTTCCATGTTAGTCTGTTTGGATGAATCTAGTTTTCCAGTTTTTGTGGTGGAATGTAGTCTGGATTCCCATCAGGGCGGTGGCTGCATTCCCGAGGACAAGTTGAGACAGTTCTCAAAGTATATCTCTATATATTTTTTATTGTTTGTCAAACATGTACAAGTTAACAGTTACAAGTATGGCTTCCCTGAGACCCAGTCAGGGGTGGTATTCAGGGAGTTGGGGGGAGGGAGAAATGGCCTGAGAGCAGAGCTGAACCTTCCTTAGGATTGAAGCATCTATTTTTCCATGCAGACTCAGGCAGTAGATTGCTCTTTCCATCTAGACCCTCACTTCGACACTAAGACGTTCGTCGAGTTAGACGGACGGACGAAACGAAACGCTGATTCGGGGTAAAAGTTGCTCTTTTTTAAAAAAATAAAACATTCAATCTTTACCTATATATTTACAATATTTACATATAAGCCACGCCCAGCCAGTCACATGACCATCAAGCCACACCCACAAATTAGGCCATGCCCACAGAACCGGTTGCTAAGAAATTTGAATCCCACCCCTGCTCATATGTAACCTGTGATTTCAGAATTAAAGTTCATATTGACCTCTGCTGTTATATTAGTGTTATTCATGCAATTAAAAAGTAGCCAAAACAAACAGTGCATAAGAAAAAACATTAACATGGTTGTTGTTTTTTCTGTCCCTTTTCTCTGGAATATAAACTCTTTCTCCCACCCTTTAATTTCTTATTATTTCCAAATCAGTAGAGTGTCAATAACCACAAAACATTGCCCAGGAGGTGACCTTAAAAACACACACATCAGGAAAATGTAACGTACATATGTGCTAACTGAGATGAACTTTAAAGATTTTGGTTATTCTTTTTCCGTTTAGCTGAAAAATTCAGAGAAATTGTTTGTTTTCAATTTCCCCTTAATACGGATTCAACACGTATGTGTACAGAGAAGTAATGACCAAAGGTTTTTTAATAAACTACATTGAAATTCTAGGGTCGTGTTTTTTTATCCCCTGCAACAATATTATAATCTTGATATTTACACCTAAACCCAAGGTAGGAAATGGTCGGTTTCAATAAATTATCATTAAGATTATTACTTTTTAAATGAAAATGAGTATTCTGGATACTCTCTCTATCCAGAAGGATAGAATATCCAGAAGGTATTCTGGATACCTTCTCTCTAGAAAGAGAAGGAAGTTGAACCACTGCACAACTGATGCTTCTAATGACAAACCATAATAGCTGAAGTTTGTCACTAGAGTTAGGTAGTATTAACCACTTTTTCTGCATCTGTGACATCCATCCATCCATCCATCCATCTATCATCTCTATCTATCTGTCTGTCTTTCTGTCTATATCTATCTATCTACCTATCTATCTATCTATCTATCTATCTATCTATCTATCTATCTATCTATCTATCTATCATCTATTTATCATTACCTCTCATCTCAGCTCTCTCTTCTCTCTTGATCTATCATCATTTTCTATCTATTATCATCTATCATCTTAATATTGTCTGATTCTATCATCTTATCACTGTTTAGTATTATATATTAAAATACTAACATTTACCTCATTATAGTAAAAATTCTTGCATCATTTCACTTATATATTTCAGTATCTTTCTTCTGTAATTTTTAACCTCTTTTATTCAACATTTGGGGATAAAACACTATCCTATGTTAACAAATATTCTGTTTCTTCCTCATCTTTTGTTATTAATGTCAATCTATCCATCTCCGCACAGTCTATTTTTTCTAATTATATTGTCATCTGTAGGTGTGTGCCTTATTTTTCCAATGCTGTGCCAATACAATTCTCACTGCTGTCAACACATGTATTATTAAATATGTAGTCTCTTTGTTGTAATTTTTCTGGTGAAATACCTAACAAAAAAAATTCTGGTTTTAAGTCTATGTGTTGCTTTATCATTTTCTCTTAACCATGTGGTTGAAGCACCACCACTTCTAAAGCAAATTGTTCCACTGGTTAATTTGTCCTCACTGGTACGAAATTTCTCCTTAATCCCAGGTTGCTTTTCTCCTGATTAGTGCCCATCCATTTGTTAGTATGATGATGATGATGATGATGATGATGATGATGATGATGATGATTGATGGATGATGATTATTATTATTATTAATTATTATTATTATTATTATTATTACAGTTGGTTGCATAGTCAGGTGTTTAGACTGGGTTTGGCATTTTTGGCCATGTACTGAGTTATTCGCCAGGGGTGAACCCATAAAACCAGTAGCTAATTTTATGGCCAGTTCAGTGCAACTGGCAAATCCCACCCCTGGCTGGCTCTGCCACCTTGCCCCCTCCCTCCCAGGAGTTCCCATGCAGCCGTTTTGGATCCCAAGTAAGTACATGGCCTGTGAGGAGGCTCAGGGAGGGCAAAAAAATGGACCACCTGGAGGGCTCAAGGAAAGCCTTTGGAAGAGGATCCACCAGCCGGTGGGCTGCTAGTGAAATGTCACCCCAGAGCACCTCCTCGAAAGCAATTAATCCAGGCTGCACAAGGAACACAAGGCTGTGCGCCCACATGGCCACAGAACTCTCCCACCCAGCTCACTCCTTTACCCGGCAAACTTGCCTGGCTAAATTGCTATTTTTCCTTTTTTTTTCCCCTGACATAAGCTGTTCTGCTGTGCCAGGATATTTTTAGATTAGCTAGGAAGTAGGAAATAGTTGGATTTCTTGCTTTCTAGCTAGTCTTTAGATATTCAGCTCTGCTTTTAAGCAGAGCCAAACCTCCCTTAGGACTGAAGGTTCATTATTCAGTGCAGACTTACGTCAAGCATTTTATGTGACAGACTCAGGTAGCCAATAGCAGATAGATCACTGAATGATTCTTTGAGCAACTCAATTTGCCTGCTTGCTTTGCCTGATTTTGGATAAAAGTTGCTCTTTTTTTATAAAAAAAAATCAATATTTATATATGTGGTGTATAGTGAGTTAATTTTTGTGAGTTTGCTTGCAAGAAAGATTTTATGTGACAGACTGAGCTAGGCGAAGGCAGATAGATCAATCTTTGAATGAATCTGTGATTCTGTGAAGCAACTTAATCTGACTGCCGTGCTTTGTCTGATTTGGGTTAAAATTTACTCTTTTTTTAATAAAAAATTCAAGATTTATATAAATATTTACTAATACATACATACAAGCCATGCCCAACAGACACATGACACACAAGCCAACACCCATAAATTAGGCCATGCCCACAGAACCAGTTAGTGGTCCCTGGGTTTTTAAAATTGTGAGTTTGGTGATCCTTGAAGTTCAAAAGGTGGTGATCCCTGCTTTGTAGCCTGGGAAGGTGAAAAATGGGCCCGTTTCTCGGCCTCCAGAGAGCCTCTGGAGCCCGGGGAGGCTGTTTCCCCCCCCCCAAAAGGCTCAAGAAAAGTCTTCTGGAGCCCAGGGAGGGTGAAAAATGCCCCCCCGCCATGGTGCAGGAGGCCAACTAGGCCACACCCACCATGGCCACGCCACCCAGTCACCCAGCAACCAGGCAGAGAACCGGTTGCTAAAATTTTTGAAGCCCATCCCTGGTTATTCCCAAGGATAGGCAGACATTGCTATTGTTGTTTCATGGTGTTTAAGCTATTGTCACAGGAAACAAACTGCTCCAAGTAAACCTGCCTTTCTTGATTGACCAGTTTTCTGATTTTATTTAGTTTTTTTTGAATGGTGATGATGTTCAACTGATAGTCCAGATTCTTTGGGATTGAGCCCTAGGTGCCTATGGCTATTAGCTTTCTTTTGCCGAAATGGCTTTACTACTATTTCCAGATCTTTATAAATTGTGAATGTTTTTCTAGTACTTTCTCTTCTAGTCCACTGTCTCCAAGTATTGCCAAAGCTATCTGGAGATTTTGTCATTTTGATCAGGAATTTAAATGCGATATGTGGGAGGTATATTAATGTAACATAATTAAGATGCATACTGTTATTTAAAAAAAAAAGAATATGGCCACCTCCTTTGAAAACAAGAAAATTCATCCTTTCTGCCTATCTGCTGTTTTAAGAGTTACAATTTTTAAAAAATAAAACCTCTTTACAGATTAAATTGATCCTACTAACCATTAATGTTGTCTCTAACTGGAAAATCTGGAGACCTGTATAAAACACATTATATCCATATAGGTTTTGACACATCCATTAACAATTTTAGTTCCAAAGTATCAAAGCCAGGAAGAGTGCAATCCTATGCATAATTTTTATTTATTTCCTCATTCCATTAATAAATATATTTGTAGTGTGTAAGTCATGCTAACACTCTACCCTTAAGTTCCATGTATTTTCATTCATATTTTCAAATCTGTACTTTAAACGTTCCTAATTCTGTTGGGCAATATTTTTTTTACATAATTTTAAATCTACCTCAGTTCTCAGGGGCACTGTATCTTGTTAACTAAATCCCCTTTGTGCTTTATTACACAATTTAATTTTTCATGTCTTTCATTTATTAGCAGTAAAATGATCTCTGGAAAAAATAATTAGATTAAATGTCTAAAATAAGTGCAAAGTATAAAAATGACAGTAAAATGAAATAGGTTCTCTATTTGCTTAAGTAAAATAAAACCAGATACTTAATTATAATGATCTTCAAGGAAATGGTTTTAATAGCCACAATGTTGAACATTAAAGTTATTTTCTTCAGATTTTCTGCTCCTGATTTTGGCATAGATGAACAATTCCTACTGCGATGATTGGTTAGATTAATTCCATATTTCTTGGGATTTTTTATAACCTAGAAATGTTAATTCCAAATATGGAAAACTTCATAAAAATCTGATGATCTTTTCCTCTTATTCTGTAGGATTTGGGACAGGATACCATTTTAAGAGTTTCTCAGCATTGTCTCCCCAAGTGGGAGGGAAGATTGGGGTTCACCAAAAGAATGCCTACTCAACATCTTGGATAAAGCTAAAATGGATGCCATACTGAACATCCTGAAATTAATAGTGTCAAATTTAAAAAAAAAAAATCAGTTTGTCCATTTTCAGTTCTGCATAAGTCTAACCTAGATTGCTTTCTTCTTCACCCATTAAGTTTCTCTGAGGCATTTGTAGCCACAGCCTTGTGCATAAAACAGAGTTTTGTTCTCATGTATGGAGGAATATTTATATTANCAGAGAGCACCAAGGAGCCCTAATTTCAAACCCTGAGCTACAAATATTCTCATATATACATACATGTATATATTATATACATATGCATTTATGCACACACACATACATATGTATATGTATATGTACACATACACATACACACAAACACACACACACACACACTGTTCCCCTGAAAATATGTCTGAGTGTTATTTTTTGCTCCAAAACACACATTAGGGCTTATTTTCCAGTTAGGTCTTATTTTGGGAGAAATACGGCACTGAAGACATCCATCTAGCTGATGGTCTTAACTGGGGCTTATTTCTAGGGTAGAGCTTATATTATGAGCATCCTGAAAAATCATACTATGGCTTATTTTCCAGTTGAGTTGTATTTAAGGAAAGCAGTATATATCAAATTGCCACTAGGCATATCAACTGCCCCTAACCAAACAGTTCCAAGAATAAAAAATAAGAAAATGAGATAAAATGGAAGACATTTGCATGCATTGCATTGTTGTATTTTAGCTTTTGCTAAGTAATAATTGTTCTAAGGAGAAATTGGCATCTTGTACCAGCATGCTACTTTTAAGTAAGCCCCAGGATGAAAATATTGCCACAGCTGAGATGAAATTTGAGCCTCTTCACTTCATATTTTGTGCTCTATTTTCAAACATTTTAAATGAAGATTAGTTCCTTAAATTCACTCTGGCACCATATGCCATCAAACCTTATCCCTAGTCACTTAGATCTCTAATTAACTTATACTCTACAGACCTATTTCTTCAGCTTACATTTATCGCAAGGCCTCTGATGTGCTGAGTTACACTGGAAAGAAACAATAAGATTTAGGGGAAGAATTAATTTAAGAAAGTCAGGCACAGATAAGGGAAAATGAGAAAAAGCAGCTTAGTATTTTGTCTTGTAAATGGTTTTGCTCTGTTAGACTAAGAATCCATTTATTCAAGAAGGAGAGGGACTGTTAATGAAATAGATGATGAATACACAGAGCGATTACGGTAATGAATTTTAGCCTTCACTTTTCAGTGATATTTTATTTATGAGGTACTTGATTATTCAGATAAAGACAAGAAGTTTATGGCAGTAGATTATGTCTTGTTTTCATAAACATATTCAGTAGTTTAATAAACATATTTTTTCACTTTAAAAATGAGCAAAATTTATGAGAGATTATCTTAGGGTTAATGAAGTCTAACATTAAGGAAATATTACCCTATAATACCACAGCTTTCAGAACTAGAGATGTAATTGCTTGATTTTTTTTCCCTTACTCCTCCATTTCCTAAAGGCTATATTTATATATTGCACGTTTTATGCCATTAATCCTATTATTTTACAAGTCCCTCTTAAGCCAATTCCATGAAAATTATATGTGGAAGTTTATCGTTCTGTCACTTTGTTTTACTAAGAGGTTAAATAAATACTTAACAATTGAAGGAAAGAATGGCCTTGCAGTTTATAGGCAGATGCAGTGCTTGGATAAATAGTTCTAACCTCAGAGAGATGATTGATGTTTGTAGAAGCCTGTCAACATTGAGCAGGGATATTTTGAGCTACATTTTTTTTTATGCAGGTTGAGGGAGAGCACAGCAAATAAAATCAGAAATAAGGAGCTGCAGGTTGGGCTGTCAGGATTTGGATAATTAGCGGTGGTTATCCGATGGACATCCCGAAAATGGTAGGAATGAAAGCGATTTCTGTGGAAGTGAGCCACCTTGGAGGTGCATTGTATTGTGTCTGATGAAAGGGGAGGGAAGGAAAAGAAAGGAGGACAACATGCCGTGTAACAGATTTAATTTGCAGGGGAAATTTGTCCTTAATGCATAATGCCATCTTTACCGGTTTCCAGATTGAGCGGATAGCGGATCAGCGAGGAGGAGAGGCAGCTGTCAAATAAGGCGTCCTCTTCATTGATCAACCCCGCAAACAATTTTGCTCTGTGGCAATACCATAATGAACAATACAAGATCGGAGGAATCCCGAGCAAATTATACATCCCTCAAGGCTGAAACTGGCACTCCTTGTTTGCCAGTGATTCATTCAGTGAGACGAGCGTCCCCTAAAAACAAACAAACAAAAAAATGCTTTCAAGATAATTTAGCTGTATTTTTTAAAACATAAATGGCAAATTTGCTTCATTGGAGAATCATTTTCCCAACATTGAACTTCTGCCTCACTCAGGTGAGAGACTTTGGGGGAATACACAAAAGAATTGTGGGAAGTTACAAAGGGACAAGCAGGTAGGCTTACATTTCCTAGATTAATTCACTTGATGAAAAGCTGCTGCTTCTGATGTGTCATATATCAAAGGTAGGGCATCAGTAATCTTTGCTCAAGGGCACAGCTAACAGACAGATAGACATGTGAATGAGATGGAGGGAAAACCCACAGTTCATCCTTTTCTGCTAACACCACAGCAGAGATAAAGGAAGATTTATGAGTCATTTTGGACCACATACCAGCCAGCAGCACACCGTATTTTTCACATGTTCCCAAAATTGGCGGTAGAAGGCAATCAGGTTGTCACAATGTCCATCAGATGCTTTTACAAAGAAATTGGCTCCTTTGGACTTTCTCCTGCGTACTTGGCTTTTTTTTTTTTAATCTGCTGTCAAGAGCGTGCATGTTTGCAATAAATTTAATCTGAAAAACAACTAAACACCACTGCATTCACTTATGCTCACAGCAGGATGCTCTTGAGTTACAAAGAATCATAAGGACGAGGACAGCACTGGCAAGAAGTATTTTAGCAAGGTATGTGCAAAAGGAAGAGTAGATTATCGCAATCTGCAGCAGGTCTTATGTACAAGCTCTTGCTTAACTCAAAGTACACCTGTGAATTGTAACTCCAATATTGCATTATGTTAATTGGGGGAGGGGAGAATTGTCATGGGGGTGTATCTACTGATTCCAGAAATTGAATTAAAAGAGGCAGAGCTCTTTGGAGTTTTCTAAAAAAAAAACCCACCCATTTTATTTAGTTAAAGGACACAATATCAGCTATGTTTTAAAGGCTCGGTCCCACTACACTTTCGGGATGCAAAGAGGATGTGAAACGTTAAAAAAAGCTTGCCATCTGTTGAAAAAGCTATGCATCCGTTGTGTACTCATTGCATACGTGTTTCATAGCTCTATCCTTAAGCTCCATCCACTGCGATTTCATCCGCGGCAAGAAAGTTGTGAGCTGCACAAAACTTTGTGAACAGATGAACTTTCCGCCATGTACAATGTAAATCCACGACATACGAGCAACAAATGTTCTATGTCCGTTATCATCCGTTAAACGTCCACTGTATCCGCTCTGCATCTCTGGGCAATCCTCACAACTCACATCCACTGCAGCTGAAAATGGAAAGAGGGAGGAAACAAAAGGTACATGGAACGTCTATACATTGTTAGTAGCACGGAAATAGAAAGGATGCGCAGTGAACGGTTTGCATCCGAATATACATCCGCGCGGCATCCCTTTCTTTCCTTTAGGCGTACGTGATGCATCTGCTTCATCCGTTATGCATCCACTTCGCAATTATCCGCCATAACCCTTCAGAGATGTCATCCGCTTCCATCCGCTTTCATCGCTAGGCTTCCTATGAACATCCGTTTAACATCCCCGCTACATACTACCCACGTCCGTTCTTTTCCGTTCTATTATGCAAATTTTTACCACTTTTTGGAGCGGATGACAACAGGTGGATCCACCCCCAAAATTTTGCTCATACCGCTGTGTCCTTTAATGCATATGTTTTGCATCGCGTCGGTGCCAGTGGGACCGGGCCTTAATAAGAAAACAGTCAAAGATCTTCAGTCTTCCAGCTTCAAGCCTCACAATTTCACAATAGCAAAGCAAAGCAATGGCCACTTTTCTTTCAAGTTAGATTTCAAAGGTAGATGGATAACTTTTTCAATCTATGGCCTAATCTGCAAGTAAAGATAGATAGGTAATTAGGCAGGCAGGCAGGCAGACAGGCAGATATATCGTGTTTCTCCAAAAATAAGACCCTGTTTTATAATCCTTTTGCCACCAAAAATGTCACAAGGTCTTATTTTGGGGGGATATCATCCACTGGCGGACCTCATTTGTATACGTCACCCCTGGCCTCCATTTCACTGTCAGAGGCCTTTAGGAACAACTTCTGCAGCCAGCAAGGCTTTCTTGAAGGCCTCTGCAGCTGATTGGATCGATCCAGAGCTTTGTTATCAGCTACAGAGGCCTTCAGGAAAGCCTTGCCAGCCTTGCCATCTGCAGAAGATATGGGCCAGCAAAGCAGGTGTCAGGGTGTGCAAGGCCTGGCTGCAACTGTCCAAAGGTAAGTAGTAGGGCAGCTCGACTCCCCCATGCCTACTCTAGCTTAATTTTTACCTGTGCACTGTGTACAGGTAATTTTTACCTGTGCACTCTGGAGTGGGTGGGTGGGGGTCTTAATTAGGGCTTATATTGGGCGCATGTGTAAAAATCAAGCTAGGACTTACTTTCAGGGTAGGTTGTATTTTTGGGGAAACATGGTAGATGATAATGGATGGATGGATGGATGGATGAATAGATAGATAGACAGACAGATAGATAGATAGATAGATAAGAGCTAGCTAGATGAGATACATAGAGGTAGATATGCTACATGCTTCTATCAGGTGCAAACAGACAAATCTATATGTGCAGAGTTCCCTTATTATATTTTGTCTATAATACAGATCTAATATAATTCCTGTATATATAATAAACGAATGTCTCCAGTCTCTCAGCCTACTCTTGGGAACAAATGGATAAAGCTCCATGGATTAGGGAGAGTTACCCTTGGCCCTTTTTCAGTTGCATGGTGATTCCAGACTAGATCTACGTTTGATCCCTCTTCCCTTCCAGTCTTCCCAACATCTTCCTGAGTTGTGATCTTTCCATCCACGCTCCCCACCAATGATAGGGCTTACCTCTCCATATGGGTATGCGTCTTTAAATTTTAATTGCAATAAAGAACACTAGGCATTAATTTCTAGAAAGCTGCTAATAATTCAGATGGGCGAAATGTTTTATTCCATGGCGCATTGCCATAGTTATAAAGAGAATTTGCAAACTTTACTCAGATACATTTTTCAGGTTTATCATTTTTAATTTCAGCAACTATGCTGAAAATAGCCTGTGCAATCAACCGAGTATTTTCTGAGTTGGAGAGACCAGCAATGTTTTGCCTGGCAGGATAGCTGTCAGCTGCCAGAAACGATTTCTAAAAAATGGGAAGCCAAGACAAAAAAAAAAACCCAATTAAATTGATAAGTACTATTCAAAATTAATTGCCAGTAAAATAAAGCATCCATATATCAAATTAATTGATCCCTGTCTACATATAGATATAGAAGCTTACATATCCTACCTCCTATGAGCAATAACAAGAGGTAAGGAAAATCCCAAGATGAGGATGGGCTGCCATGTTTCTCTGAAAGTAAGACCCAATTAGAACATAAGCCCTAGCATGTTTTTTCCAGGATATTCTTAATATACACCCTACCCCCAAAATAAGCCCCAATTTAGATTATCAGCCAGACAGACACATTTTAGTACCGTATTTTCCCAAAATGAAATCTATCCAGAAAATAAGCCCTGATGTATCTTTTGGAGCATAAAATTAATATAAGACCCAGTCTTATTTTCAGAGAAACACTGTAAATGTTAGCTGATTCAAGAAGGCCTAGTCAGGAAACAGTCCCTGAAAGAAATACCAGAACTAACTTTCTTGGTATATGCTAAAATAACAGTGTCCTTCTCTCCACCCATTAAAGGGTAGCAGTAGGAGAACTAGAAGGATCTTCATTTAGTGACTGATTAAATCAAGAAAAGGCATCCTGGTGAGTTTGTTTGGAATCCCTGCGATAACTTGAAGTTGCTATCCTACTCAGGTAATCCTCAACATACAACCAAAAGATATGCATGTAAGTTGGGTCAGTCAGGTGACCAACCAGTGGTGGGATTAAAAAAAAATCTCTGCACCTGCATCAGCTAAATGCATTGTTTCTGATGATATACTTGTGCCCATTGCAGTTGGGTGGTTATAACAAATTTAAAATTATTATGGTTGGTGCACAACCAACCATGGTTGGTGCACAACCAACCAGTCAGCCAGATGGTTGGATGTAGTATTTCTATCCACTGATCAAACCTTTCTCAAGCACTGGAATCGACAGACATTTAGGCTTTACGGTGTTATGAGTATCATTGCAGGTTGTAAGCTGCCTTTTGCAATTGACTGATAGTGAATTTGTCAATGCCAAAGGCATTCCAGTGGGGCTCCAGATGTTTGGGGATTGCTCCCAATTAATTGGTACTATCTTTGCTTTCTTTTGCCCCAGTCATGCAACTTCTTTTCATGATACTTCTTAGTATCTTGTGATTTTTCTGCACTTCTTTCTCTTCTCTTCTGTTGTCTCCAAGTAATGTCATGTCCATTATCCAGACTTTTTTTTTGGGGGGGGGAGGGGTGTCTTTCTTATTGACAAGTGTTAAGTCTGGAGTACAGTATGGGAAATAATTGCCTGTTTGAATTTGAAAGTCCCAGATCACTTTTACCTCTTCAGTTTCTTTTACTATGTCTGTTTTTTGATCCTACCAGCTGTTACTGGTAGGACTTGCTTACTTACTTGCTTGTGGTGGTAAGCTGTATGGTTCCAGTGTTTTATTAGAAGCAGATATTTTTCCATGAGTTCTTACTATTTCATGTGCTTGTGATGAAATGTTCAAAGTAGATATTAATACAATTGAGAAAGTCCAGAAATATTTCACAAGAAGAGTTCTCCACTCCTCTACTCATTGCAAAATATCTTATGCCAGCAGTCTTGAAATTCTAGACCTAGAAAATCTAGAACTATGCCACCTTCTGTCCAATCTAAGTATAGTACATAAAATCATACATTGCAATGTCCTACCTGTCAATGAATACTTCAGCTTCAATCATAACAACACAAGAGCAAACAATAGATACAAACTCAAAGTTAATCGCACCCAACTTGATTGCAGGAAATATGACTTCAGCAACAGAGTGGTCAATGTCTGGAATACTGTACCTGACTCTGTGGTTTCTTCTCCAAACCCAGGGGTGGAATATGACAGGGTTAACTACCGGTTCAGGATTTATGAGCTTCCCTGCCCATTGTGAGCTGCACGCCTGTATATCACCATTAGCACACTGCGTGCTGAAAAGCAGCCATTGAAACAGCCTTCTTTTCTTGGTTTTTTAACTGCAGCTGTGCCTCGGCAGCTGAAGTTGAAAAATCAGGAAATAAAGATCAGATAAGAGCCGGGGTGGACAGGTGGGCAAAAACATCAGCAGACATAGAACCGGTTCTATGTCTGCTGCTCTTTAGAGTTACCAGTTCTACAGAGGTGAACAGAACCAGTAGAAACCCACCCCTGCCCAAACCCTAAAAACTTTAACCTTAGACTATCTACTATTGACCTCACCCCTTTCCTAAGAGGTCTATAGGGAGCGTGCATAAGCGCACCAACGGGCCTACCGTCCCTGTCCTATTGTTTCTTTTTATTTTTCTTATATGTATCCATTTGATGTATTCATAACTATGTTTATACTTACACTGTTATCTTATAATCGCTTGACAAAATAAAATAAATAAAAAATAAATAAAATAAAAATAAATAAAATAGATGCCCCCTGGAGTAGTTTAATGGTTGGGCAGTTATTTGGGCTGTTCTCTCCTCTAAAAATGGAGGGGTGTGGTGGCTCAGTGGCTAAGACGCTGAGCTTGTCGATCAGAAAGGTCGGCAGTTCGGTGGTTCGAATCCCTGGTGCCACATAACGGAGTGAGCATGGGAGCACTTGTCCCAACTTCTGCCAGCCTAGCAGTTTGAAAGCACATAAAAATGCAAGTGGAAAAATAGGGACCACTTTGGTGGGAAGGTAACAGCATTCTGTACGCCTTCAGCATTTAGTCATGACGGCCACATGACCAAGGAGACGTCTTCGCACAGCACTGGCTCTTCGGCTTTGAAATAGAGATGAGCACCACCCCCTAGAGCCAGAAACGACTATCACGTATGTATGAGGGGAACCTTTACCTTTACCCTATTCCTTTAAAAAAAAAAAATCAAGCTAGAAACTTCAAATATATTGCAAGTCTTGTGATCTTTCACAATCAACTGCAAGACTTCCCTTAATTTTACTGCCTACGATAAATATTCAACTATAGCATTTTCATTTTGTAGCCTACTAGAGCTTGCAAGATTGCTGGTCCAAAGATACAAATTGCTTTCTTGTTGAAAAGTGTGTATCAATTGCTTTACAGAAGGTTGGCTAATTAACAAATTAACAGAATTGGAAGGGACCTTGTAGGTCATCTACTCCAACCCCCTGCCCAAGCATTTTCTGCAATTGTATTGCAGGGATATTGAGACTGGACAGCCATTTTTCTGAAATGATATAGATCTTCCTGTCTGAGCAAAAAGGGTTGGATTAGAAGACCTCCAAGGTGACTTCCAACTCTGTTATTCTGTTACTCTGTTATTCTAAGCATGATTCAATGTCTAAAATAACTTCATATTTCTGATGTAAATCTAACACATAATTTAATTCAATTTGGGAGCCATTTTTGGGTCATGATCCCATAGGGCCTTGTACAATGTCCAAAAGCTGAGTTTCTCTTTACTTAAAAATCTGAATATTCTAGCTTTCAGTGATCCATTAGATGAAAATTGATTTCCAGTGGCTGGGATAGAATTTACTGTTAATCTCATTTTACAATTTATCTTGTGTGGATTGCTACTATTGATATTCCCGTATTATTTTCATTTTAATGGTCTGCACTTTTCCAAATGGTATAACATATCCAGAATTTCAAACTTAACAGAGGAAAAACTGAAAGAAAAATGTAACCTAATTCTTTGAGGTTTGTAAGTTTCCTTTGCTCATTTCTGTGTTTATTTTTCTTTATTATTTTTCTTCTTTTTTATTGCTTTTCTCTTTTTTTCTTTTCCTTTTTTCAAAAAGGCTGCATAAAAATTTAAAATATGTGGACCTTGGTATGTTTCCATATATTCAATTTTCTTTTTCAAGAAGCTTGACTGATCCGATGTGCCAGTTCTGATGAATATCAGGGGAAAAATTTGACCTATATAGAAATGAGCGAGGCAACCTATTTGTTCTTTGTATGGCTTCCTCATTACTATAAACATACTTGGCCAAAATCTAATGGATTAAAAAAATGCAGATAACAAAAAATAATGATTTCACAATGTGTTTTACCCATACATTCTTCAAAGCATAATAGTTTTTGGCTTCCTATTATGGTTAATGTTTATTTCCTAGCACAGATTTGTTTCAGCTCAAAATACAGATTGGACAATAGGGCAGTTGGGTGTTTTATGCTGCAAAAATTGAATAAAAAAAGCTGGCTGTGATTTTCCAAGTGGGTTTGCAATGTAGAAGAAAGTGCTCTAAATCACAGAATTATAAAGTGGGATTATCCCTTAATTGCAGGAAGTTGTCTGATGCACAAAAGGACTATCTGCCTGAGAAAATTGCTATCCTTGCACAGATCTGTGGTAACAGCTGGATAATTTCTATTTAAGCAATTTTTACAGTAATAAACTTAATAACTTCTCTATACACAACTGTGCTAGCCATTATTTCAGCATTTTAAAATGTTTGCTTTCTGTATTTGTGTGTCATGATATAGCCGTATGTTCTCACTGTGATGAACTTTTTAATATTTTTAAAGAATGCGTATAAACAACTGGCAATTTTAGCCTTCTAGTTTATTTTATTTTTTTCTCACTCAGTTACGTTTCTTTGAATCTCATGAGTCGTGAAGAACTGCATTTTTCCCCCTTTTGAGCAACATCTGAAATCAAACAACAAAATCCATATATTATTCTGGCAAACACTTACTAATAGAAAATCCTTTATAATTTTTTTGGTTTTGGTCCTCTGCTGTTCTGGTGCTTATCACTCAGCATAGTGGGAATTAGGAGTCAAGTCTTTGTGGAGCAATCTATAAAATAACACTGAGTACAAGAAAATACATTTGATTGTTTCTCAGATCACATACCGAGGTTTAGTTAGAATATGGAATGAGATGTTTATTAAATTGGCCTGCGGGTTGGAATCAAGGATCTCACCAAACACAGAAGGATTCCTTCCCTTTATGGAAAGAGTGTATGTTTTTTCAAAAAAAGATTATGTTATCCTGCCTTTATTATTTATTTATGTTATTTATTGATTAAATATACTTGCTTCCCATTTCACCACAATGATAAATTATGAGTAACTCAAGGTAGCAATCACTAATATACTTTTCTTCTCCTATTTTCTCAACAACTGCAACCTTGGGAGATGAATTGTAGTGAGAAAAGATTGACTGGCCCAAAGTCAGCCAGCTGATTTTCATATTTAAGATGGCACTAGAATTCATAATCTCCTGGCAAATGGCCCAAAGGCACCCAGATAGCTCTCATTATTAAAGCCCCCCCTGCGAAACTACAACTCACAATATCCTAGTGATTGGGCAAAATTACTGGCTTTCATGCCTAAGGTGGGACTAGAATTCACAATCTCCTGGTGACTGGCCCAAAGTCACCTGATGGCTTTCATGTCTTAGTGTGACCAACAGTAAATTCTACATCAGGGTTGTCAAACTGGATTTCTTTGAGGGCCAAGTCAGCATTGTAGTTCTCCTCCATGGGCCAGTGGGGGAGACAGGATGGATGCCTCCTGTAACACCCTGCCAGCCAAAAACAGGCCACGGGGGCCCTCACGTGATCCCTTGTGGCCTTTTCAGCCTCCATGGCCTCCTGCAACACTCTGCTGGCCAAAAACAGGCCATGGGGGAGCCTCATATGTCCCCACGCAGCCTGTTTTCAGCCACCAGAGTATGCAGGAGGCCAAAGAAAGCAAAAATGGCCCATTTGGGCCAGCAGAGGCCCCGCAGGCTGGAGCTTTGATATTTCTAGGATGGCCTCGTGGACTGGATCTAAGTATCCCACAGGCCCACGGACCTTGAGTTTGACACCCCTGTTCTACATAACCTAGGAAAGATAGTTCTTCCCTGGGAAAAAGGTGTGTCATGCCCTTGTTAGAGTTGGACTCTGATGGAGAGGAGTAACAGCTGACAGGGAGTGGAGATGTGGCTCCGGAGGTTGTAGAGGAAGCTGGGAAGGGCAGAGGCCAGCTGAGCAGTCAGAGAAAGAACCAGGCCCATCTCCTCCATCCTAGGACATGCAGGGAGGAATGGAGAAGGAAACAACTTGGCTTACAAGAGAGGAAGCAGCCATGATCCCCCTCATTGGTTGCAGCTGGGGAGAATGGTATATAACAGGGACGGTTAAAACACAGCGTTGCTAGAAGCAAAGCGTGTTTTATTTTGGGCTGAAGTTATCTTGGTTGGCATCCTTCCAACAGACTGTGCCTTATTATCTCCTTGAAGTTGGTAATTATTTATCCTGGTCCGTTGTGGAAATTCCTTCATTGTCGTTTGTTTTGGTTTATTTCACCTTTATCTGCTCATTGAGTTCGGACTGTATTGCTTTCTTTTAAAGACTATTTTTGAATAAGTTTAATTTCCAACTGAGAATTATTGAACAGTGGGACAAGTTGGAAGCATTAAAGGACATTTATTTACATTTTGAATTTTATTACATTTGTGTTACACTCCTGGTTATCACAAGCTGTCAAGTGTTTCTCTTAGAGTCCTTTCTAATGCTCTTGGAGGGTCTCCCAACTTTCTATAACTCTTGTGTTTTTATTTACAGAAGAAGAAAGATGAGGAAATGTGCTCCCCCCACACCCACACTTTATCTTGTGCCAGCATAGCCTGTTATTCCAGAACTTATTTATGTCTTTAAAAAACAGAATTAAAATTCCTAATTTTTTATTTGCTTTCTTTCTCTAAAGCAAGATACACAGGGTGAACAGCAGGAGAATATGAATGGCAAAGTCATTCTTATTGATTAGGAGAAACTGTATTTAAAATTCATGCACTGGCAGGCATTATTTACAATATGTGACAATAGCCGATGGCTTACATGCTTTGAATAGACAAGTCAAGAAATAAATGTAAAGTTATATATTAAACGATAGCTAAATAACAGCTATATAATCAAGGGTGGTACACAGATGGAAACTTATCAAAGAGCGATCCAATCTAGAATTAAGGAGAAATTTCCTGTCAGTGAGAACAGTTAATCAGCTTGCCTCCAGAAGCTGTGGGTGCTCTATCACTGGAGGTTTTTTAATAAGAGATTAGGCAGGCATTTGTTCAGAATAAGCGCACAATTGTGCCAACGTCCCTGTCCTATTGTCCCCAATTATTAGTTCCTATTTCATGTATTTAAACTTATGTTTATTCTTATTTCTATTATAAACATTTGACAAAATAAAATAAATTAATAAATAGAATAGTATTGTGGGAAGAAATGTCCATCTGGTTCAGTTCCAAGCCAGGAGAAAGACACTGGAAACATGGAGGCTGATTGGAAAGATGGTTTATTGATGAAGCAGAACCATGTGTATTTGTGGTTCTGGGCAGCTAACAAAATGGAATTGAGAGTGGATTGTTGTTTTTATATCTTCTCTGGGCTCTGCACTTGAGCTTCCTGTTCCTGTGCAAGAACATGTATTAGGGGTTATAATTGGCTCCATAGGCAAAAGAAGAGATGCAAATCCTAGGTGTTTGTCTGAGGTAAGTTTGATTGAAGTTTGGACTACTCTGAGGGTGGTGCAGTGATGCGGTTTGTAATTTGAAAGGGTGTTGGGCAATTCCTATTGGGGCTTAATGGCTTTCGTTCTGTTTTGGATCCTGAGTGAGGGGACTTGCTTCTAACCCTACCATTCTGCCTTTGTTCAGACTTTGCTGCAGGGAGTTTCAAAATATCCTGTCTTATCAAATCTGCATTTCTAAAAGTGGCCTCTTCAGTTTCTGCTTGGGGGCAGGGAGACTGGGACTGCTTTCTGCCTCAAAAAACAACAACAATCACATGCTTCACAATTTCTCATTTAGGGAAATATCATATTCTGCCCTTTTAATATTTCAAACTTTTTTATTTTTGGGGGGGGGAACTGACTTTCTACAATATAAGATCTCCTGCTTGAGCAGGTGATTGGACTACAAGACCTCAAAGGTTTCTTTGCACTTGTACTCCAGGGGTGTCAAACTCAATTTCATTGAGGGCTGCATCAGGGTTGTGTTTGACCTCAGGGGGCCACAGTGGGTATGGCTGGGGTGGGCATGGGCAGCATGATTTCACTTGTGTCGGGAATACCTGTAGTGGCCTAAGCAGTCTGCCCATGAAAACGGGCTCCCAAGCTCCGTTTTCGGCTGGGATGGTCTCCTGCAACCCTCTTCCAGCAAAAACAGAGCTCGGGAGGCCTACGCCCATCCCTCGCGAGCTTCACTTTTGCTCGCAGAGGCACTGCAGGGTTGTGCTTCGCTGTTTCCAGGGCTGGCCCACAGGCCAGATCTAAGCACACGAGGGCCGAATCCGAGCCTTGAGTTTGGCACTCCTGCTGTATTCTGTATTCCATATTCCGTATTCTGCATATTTGTGCATGTCTCCCTCAGATGAGCCAACAGGAGAAGACTGTGGCTTGCTCCCTGGCTTCTTGATTCCCATTGGATCCACATGATTAATAGGATACATTTAAAAAAAACATCAGGGTGTGCAGTCCTAAAATGTGATGTAGTTTTTGCAGTTTTAACTTGGACATTATTTTCACGTCTGCCATGGTTTTCAAAACGTGCAGTATCGAAATGATGTCAGATATTTTGTTAAGTATATTTAATTAGAAGATACTCCATAGTTGAAAGCAAGCAGAAAATATTCCCCCAGTGACATCACAATAGACATACAATGTATTCTGGTCTGATGATAAACTCTTTTCTTGATAAAGATTCTTATAGAACTATGATATACTGTTACATGATAACTGCATTAGGATAGTATCAGTATCTGTGAACATTGTGAAAGAATGTGGGAATTCACAGTGCCTTTTATAAATCTACCAGTTTCATCATGTAGGATTTAGTAGATAATTTAGAAGATCTGGAAGAGGTGTGCTATATTTGCAAGCCACACTTTAATTTAGGTCAGTGATGAGCTGCACATTTTTTAACAATTGGCTCTCTGGCTGAATAGGCCTGACTGGGTGTGATTGGACTGGGTGTCATGTCACTGGGTGGATGACATCACTCATTACACCCAGTTTCACCTCCCATCTCAAAGGCAGAGGTAGGATTCAGCTGGTTGAGGCTAATCTAAACTCTGGCTGGTCCCACCCTTGCCCATTTTCGGCCTGTTTTGGGGCCAATTTCAAGCCATTTCAGGTGTTTTTGGGGGGCTTTTTCAGGTCATTTTCCATCCAAAAACGGCCGAAAATGGCCCAAAAAACTGGTGGGAGTGGGTTAGGCAGTGGTCCAATTTGCCCATTCTTCGAACCACGCACAATCAGAACAAGGAGTTAGGGTGAATCCATCCGAACCTGCAGCACCCCACCTCTGATTTAGATGCTTAGTTGCTACTTGTTATTTTTTTTTTTTCGAATCAGCCCCAAAAGATAAAGTTTTCTTACAGGGATGGTAGGCACGTTGGTGTGCTTATGCACGCTCCCTACAGACCTCTTAGGAAAAGGGTGAGGTCAATCGTAGACAGTCTAATGTTGAAGTTTTTGTGGAAGAAACCACAGATAGAGTATTCTAGACATTGACCACTCTGTTACTGAAATCGTATTTCCTGCAATCAAGTTTGGTGTGGTTTACCTTGAGTTGGTATTTATTGTGTGCTCCTGTATTGTTATGGTTGAAGTGAAGTATTCATTGACAAGTAGGACATTGCAATGTATGATTTTATATACTATATTTAGATTGAACCGGAGGTGGCATAGTTCTAGATTTTCTAGGTCTAGAATTTCAAGTCTGGTGACATAAGGTATTCTGCAATGATTAGAGGAGTGGAGAACACTTCTGGTGAAATATTTCTGGTCTCTCTCAACTGTGTTAATATCAGATATGTCATGCGGGTTCCAGAATGATGAGCTGTATTCAAGTATTGGTCTAGCAAATGTTTGTATGCCCTAGTTAGTAGTGTGATATTACCAGAGAAAAAGCTACGTAGGATTAGGTTAACAACTCTTCATGCCTTTTTGGCTATACAGTTACAGTGGGCCCTAGCACTTAGGTCATTAGAGATGAGTGCTCCAAGGTCCTTGACAGAGTTTGGATCATCAGTCATCAGAGTTGAAGTCCACAAGTCTTAAACTTGCCATGTTTGAAGACTCCTTGTTTAAACAGTAGTAAAATGCATGAATGATTAGCATCAGGGGAAAAAAATGACTTTGATCAATGTTTTTCAGCCTTGGCAATTTTAGGATGTTTGGACTTCATCACCCAGAATTCCCATGCTGTCTAGGGGATTCTGGGAGTGGAAGTCCACACATCTTAAAAGTTGCCAAGCCTGAAAAACAGAGATTTCGTTTGTAGCCTCCAGTATATATCCATGTTAGCAACAGATGTTCCTTCATGAGAGGCTAGTCCAGAGGTTGGCTTGCCTCACAAAGAAAGGCCTTTCCTCCTCCAGCCATTTCCCTAATTTCATTTGGCAAAGATTTCAAAAGGATGGAGCTCTGAGGATATGCCAGTGAATCATAACTTATAAACGCAGAGTGTGGTAAGTTCCAGCCTATCAGAAGATTGTTTGGTTTGGGCTCAGTGCCCAAGTCTTTGTGTCTTGCCTGGTAGGAGAAGCAATCCAACTGATGAGTCCAGTTTCTTGGCCTTCCATGTGATTTGATTAAAAAAAAAACTATTTCCCATATGCACGGAATTTGATGGAAATGATGAAGAACTTGGTGTGGATCAAAAACATTCATTTTCCACGTAAAACTAAGCCTAATGGACCCTAACTGGCCTTTGGACCCGTGAGAAATGAGAAATAACTCCGCCTCTATCCTCAACCAGTGAAGGGAATAGAGCTGATATATTTTAAGAGTTCCACAGCTGTTTCCTTTCATCCATTCCTGAAGTTCTCCAGATATTTCCCTTCATTGCACCTCCCTCTCCTCCTTTCACTTTTCTTCCTTTTAATAAAGTAATAAAGTTGAAAGCGACTGGGCCGGATCAGCTGAAAGCCACAAATATATTGGCTTTGGTTTTTGTAAGTGATAAGGCAAATATAACTTATGGCGTTTCATCTTGCTGTCAACCCAGATCTCCTTAGAGTTGGAAAAGGCAGCCGTTGGCTTGGGATGTCTTCATTCTCTTCTACCACATTTAGGAATGTGGGGTGTGAGCAGGTCCTTGGCTGTGATGCTATAGAGCACTGAACACCAGAACAACTAGACACAAGGACACTTTTTCTTCGCATGCCATCACTCTGCTAAACAATTCCCACAACACTGACCAACTATTTACTAGTCTGCATTACTGTTACATTAATCTTCTCATCACTCCTTATCACCCATCCCCTCCCACTTGTGACTGTATGACTGTAACTTTGCTGCTTGTATACTTATAATTTATATTGACTGTTTCCTAGTATGATTTGATTGTTTATTGTACCCCCTGACTATTATTAAGTGTTGTATCTTATGATTCTTGACTCTTGATTAATGTAACTTTTCTTTTATGTACACCGAGAGCATTTGCACCGAAGACAAATTCCTTGTGTGTCCAATCACACTTGGCCAATAAAGAATTATGTTCTATTCTATTCTATTCTATTCTATTCTATTCTATTCTATTCTATTCTGTTCTGTTCTGTTCTGTTCTGTTCTGTTCTGTTCTGTTTCTACTCTACTCTACTCCACTCCACTCCACTCCACTCCACTCCACTCCACTCCACTCCTCCTTTTCTTCTGAGTAATCCTATCTGATCAGCTAGAAAAGCAGGGTGGAGGTTGAGAGGAGGACACTGTTGAAGAAGAAGGTCAAGGAGATGCAATCAGCAGATGGTCTCCGACGAGGCCCTTCAAAACAAGAGCATTTGGCCGCGAGATCTCTTGACCGCACTTGTTGCGATTTTTATGGCCTGAGCCAGTTGTATTGGGTTTTTCTCTTTTCATTTCGGGGCCCCCAGAGTCACAGTATACCTGCTGTTGTGATCAAGCCACTTGCCAACCATGGCATCTGTTCGGTGCAGACATCAAGCATTTGACTGTCAATATCTTTGCCTTGAAATGAATGGAGAAGTATTTGTCACTCAGCAACAATAATTCTTCAAATAAAAGGTTAGCCAGGCAGAACCCTTAATCAACCAGTCCCTCTTTCCTGTCAGCTATGCCTTTTAAATAGCACTGATGAAGGCTGGCTGTCAGCACATGAGTTGATGAGTAAAGGTGATTGATCTGCATAAATCATTTTCTTTTTAACATTGTCAGTGAAGAGTAAATTAGTGGGATTCTTGTCGTGGAGGTTATTAAGCATGTTGAAATTAATGTAAAATATTTGAGGTGTATTCCAAACTTATACAGTTGGGGCTGAGAATGTGAAAATTACATGGGATCTTAGCACACATTGTTCTGCTAATGAAGTCTTTTTATCACGGTTACTATTACCATTATGCATGCAAAACTCAAAGGAGGAACACATAACGTATTTTTACGAGCAGTGGAAGAAATGAAGTTTAGAGGAATTAGGCCCTGGCAAGTATAATTTAACGTAATCATCAGAAGCTTGTGATAAATGCCAGGTGCATGTTTTAAGAATGTAATTTCGAACTGCTATAATAGATGCATATGCTTTAAAAGCAAACCTCATGTGCCTTGGTGTTGTGGTTTGCTGGCAGCCTGTGCAAGTGGCAGCAGAATTGGACAGTGGGAAGAACGGGGACCAGTCTGGGAGTCTGGAGAGGACTCAGACGAGGGTCCTCTGTCCAATGCAGAGATGGGGCCAGGATCTTCTGGGAGTGGTGTGCTGAGCAGGGGAGCTTGTTCCCAGTGCGTGTGTGCACAGAGCTGCTAGAAGACAAGAACAGCTGAGACAAAAGGGGTGACTTGGGAGTAAGGCTGGGAGGTGATTGTCCCTCCCCTAAGGTATAAAAGACAGGCAAAGGTAAATAAACCTTTGCAGGAAGCAAAGTCATTTGCTCTGTTAGGATTAATCCTTGAAGCTCTGTGTGGACTTCGGTTGGATTTTTATAATTCATTTGGCACTCTAGTTGTTGACAGCAATTCAAAGGAGAGAAAGGTGGGTGTTTATCTCGATGGACTGTTTGGGACTCATTGTGTCACTGGCTGGGAATGAACATAATTCCCAGCGTTGAAATAAAACAATAGTTGTTTTAAATTAGCATGTGCTTGATTATGGTCTTGGGAAGCCATGATTGATCAGAACACTTAGTTCCTTAATTTTACCTCTTGCAATCCTGTTTTATTAGTGCCATGGTTTTGTCAATCGCCAAGCCATCGCTTTCTTTCTATTTAGGTGGCACCTTTTCTTCTAAGGAATTATTTCTTTTTTTACCATCTCTGTCATTCAATCTATCAGAATAGAGTTGGACCCCTGTTCAAGCAGGAGGCCCTGTGCCATTTCAGACAAACAACTGCCCAGTCTCTTTTTAAAAGCTTCCAGTGATGGAGCACCCAAGACTTCTGAAGGCAAGCCTTCCACTGGTTAATTGTCTTCGCTGTTAGGAAGTTTCTCCTCAATTCCAGGTTGCTCCTCTCCTTGGTTAGTTTCCATCCATTGTTTTTTGTCTTGGCTTCTGGTGCTTTGGAGAATAAGCTGATCTCCTCGTCTTTGTGGCAAATATCAAATGTTGGAACCCTGCTCTCATGTCATTCCCTAGTCCTTCTTTTCTCTAGACTAGCCATGCCCAATTCCTGCAACCGTTCGTTGTATGTTTTTGTTTCCAAGCCTTTAATCATCTTAGTTGCTCTTTTTTTTTTGCACTCTTTTACAAAGTCTCAACATCTTTTTTTGTAATGGGGTGACCAAAACTCGGTGAACAATCTTTTAAAAACTCTTGATTGCAATTTGGATTTTTTTAAAAAAGAATTTTGAAGAGGTTTTTCATGCCACTTTTTAATAAAAACCTGTAGCCACAGAGAGGATTTAGAAAGTAAATGATGGCATGGCATGAATTAGGATATCCCCAATTTCAGATTTTTCCATGAAAAAACAAACAAACTTGTGTTTCATCTACTTCATTTGTGTGAACCATTTCAAACCTGGGATTCAAACCATCTAAGCTCTTGGGACATCATCTGGGATCCAGGATAAGTAAATCAAGGAAAGGTGAAGTGTTGACAACAGATTCTCTTGGG
Source organism: Laticauda laticaudata (assembly GCA_004320025.1). Lineage (NCBI taxonomy): Eukaryota > Metazoa > Chordata > Lepidosauria > Squamata > Elapidae > Laticauda > Laticauda laticaudata. The sequence goes on from BHFT01028498.1 coordinate 62,574, forward strand.
ACAATTTTATCCAAAGAAGCTTGGAAGATCTTACGTAGTTCTCCTGCAACAAAGCCAATTAATATTTAAAAATGACCATGCTACTTAAGATCTTGAGATAGGGAAAATGTCCCTCTTAATTCATCGGAATATCACAAAATCTGTATTAGGAGCTTCTTGCTTCCCTCTCTGTCTTATTTCAATCCTAATTCTTTCTTCCTCCCCTCACTCAAGGAAGGACCCAGAAAGTGCAACACCTCTAAAGAATTGTTTGGATAAAATTGCAAAACATGACAGAATGGATCTTTATTCCTGGATCAGTATACTTACTCCTCTTCACTATTTAGACTGTATAGTGGCTATTAATTTCTTTTGAACTAGGGACAGGAGTCTCCCCCAATATTCAACATGTCATTATACCTAGAAACAGGGACAAATTAAGCTATAAGAAGACACCTTTTCTAACAAAAAGCAGAGAAGAGTTGACTCAGGAGGACATTACATAGATGGCTTCAGGGCTTCAAAAATTTTAACAAGGGGTACTCTGCCCAGTTGCTGGGTGGGCATGGCCATGGTGGGTGTGGCCTAATCAGCCTCCTGCACCACAGTGGGGTGGGCATTTTTGCCCTCCCCTGGCTCCAGAGGCTTTCCTTGAGACTCCAGGAGGGCGAAAATGGCTTCCCTAGGCTCCGGAGGTTCTCTGGAAGCCAGAAATGGGCCCATTTCCAGCCTTCCCAAATTTCTGGGAGGCCTGTTTTTCACCCTCCCTGAGCCTCTGCGTGCACCCTGCCTTTACCTGCATCCAAAACAAGCCATGTGGGGACTCCTGGGATGGGTGGGGTGGAGTTGTCGGAGCCAGCCAGGCGTGGGATTTAGGGGTTCTCTGAACTGCACAGAATCTTAGCTAGAAACTCTCATGACCCCATGTGAGCCCTCAGCAGCTCACCCCTGGATAGATGGTTTCCTCTCCTGCACTCTACGTAGGGAGGTCTTCCCCTATAAGTGTGTGCTTTATTCATCACCCATAATTTACTAAACAATTAGATTAGGCCCATTTGTCTGGAGGGCACCAAGGTTGAAGAAGACAAAAATGGGCACCAAAAGTATCTGGACTAGCCAGGAAAACACCCAACACACAAACAACATCCAAGATACCACACAAACAGCATCCAGGATACCACTAGTCAAGGGCAAAGAATTAGGACCACCCTTTATAAATGGCAGTTATGCTGATTTATTGTTCAAACCTATACATAAGAATCTAGCCAACTAATACAGTAGTTAGCACTAAATTGGCATTAAATAAGATTTAATGGAATTCAAAGGCTGGACTTGAAGCATTTGTCGACACGTAGTGATTCTAGGCTTATTGCTCTCTTGACTCCACCCCCAAGCTTTGCCTCTTCTTCTCCTATACTTATCCTGTGTAATGTTAGGCCAGCCTACTGAATCAATACTTGCCAAGGTTTTAATAAATGCCCAAAATGTTAATAATAAAAACAAACAAATCAAAGAATTGCCTTGTGCACTATTTGTAAGAATTTATTTGCTGTCATTTCTTTGACTTGAACTTCAAATATTTGTTTGACAAAAAAGTACAGAAAACTAATATTGTATACTTTCAAAAGATCAGTGGGAAACAAATGTAGACTATAAAAGACTATTTTTTTAAGGTAATTTATATGAAATGATGTAGATCTAATACACTAAGATATTATGTTACAAATTGTTAAATGGAGACAATCCTTCATCATGCCAGAAGTACAAAAAGCAAATTTTGGCTTTGTTTTGTGTTTATAACATTGCTATTGATTTGCTGAATTTTTAAAGGCACATACAGAAGGTGCATAAAATATAGTGTTTGTTCTGATAATTCTTTATTGACTGTCTGAACTGTTCCTTTAGTAAAATATTCTTGGCCTCCATTCCAATCAGAAATCTTTCCTCCCATCCTGAAATATAGAACAAACTCTGTAAAAAGTTGCTAATTTATATTTTTTAAAATAAATGTTTCCCCTTGTTCCTTATTTTTTAAGGGACAAAAATTTCAACTTCATACCTAATTAAGCAGAGTTACCATATTAGAATAATTTTATAATGTTTTTAAATTTAACGTGCTTAGCATTACATTCCCTTTCTGTTTAAAATTCCAGCTCGTTTTACTTGTTGCTTCCATTGGGTTGTCATAATATGATTAAAACTTAAAATCTGTTAAACTCAGAACTGAAGCAAGGATTAAGCCTGTGTTATATTTATAGCAAAGTAGATTTTCCCCCTATTCCACCTTATAGTTAAATGTATTAATTAATAAACCTGCATTAATTCAACCCACAAAATCTAGAGCTTGTTAGTAAAAGTTTACACATAGAGTCAAACCCTTCACAGTTGTACAGCTGTATGCTTAAGTATTAATTAAAAGCATGCAAATAATATAGCCTCAAAGGAAAATGCTGCTATTCCTTCCTGCACCCCTCCTGCCCTTCTCCTTTTGGGATGTCTTCTCCTTTCATATCTGTCTCTGGAATCAAAGCTTTGCAGTCTTCAGTTAGAAGACATAGCCTCTCCATGGACATACCAAGAGGGCAACGCTTACAATCCACCCTTTCATTTTATATGAAAACATCTGCTGATTCTCAAATTTCTTGCTTACATTGTGATGGAGGACAGAACCAACTGTTAGTTTGTTATTTCCTATAAACATATGTGGAAGGGGTGCGATGGCTCAGTGGTTAAAAATGCTGAACTTGTCAGCTGACAGCTCGGGTTTGAGACCTGATTTCCATGCTATGGGGTGAGCTCCCGTTACTTGCTCCAGCTCCTGCCCAGTTCTTAGCAGTTCAAAAGCATGCAAATGTGAGATAAATAGGTACCACTTCAGTGGGAAGGTAACAGTGTTCCGTGTGTCTTGGCACATAGTTCTGCTGGTCACATGACCACAGAAATGTCTTCAGAAATGACATTGGCTCCCTCAGGTAATAGCAATAGTACATAGATTTATATACTGCCCCATAGTGCTTTACAGCAGCCTCTGAACAGCTTTCAATGTCAGCAATCTTGCCCTCAATAATCTGGGTCCTTAATTTACCAATCTTGGAAAGATGGAAGGCTTACTCAACCTTGAGTCTCATATGAATTGAACTCCAGACTGTGGGCAGAGTCAGCCTGCAGTACAGTATTCTTACCACTGCGCCATCAGGGCTCGGCTAAGAAATGGAGGTGAGCACTACCCACCAGAGTCAGACAGGAGAAACCTTAACCTTTATGCCACATGTAAATTTTCTGATTTCTCAGGATTAAATAGGAATTTGATTCTTCTGAAAGGAAAAAGATACCCTTCAAAAAAAGACCCCCAGAATGAAACCAAATCTTTTGGCACTTCTCCCTAAAATATGTGGCTTCATGCTCAGAGTTGCTCATGGAAAAGAGTTAGGATTCTCTTGGTATGTGACCTACACCACAAGATCCTTGATCACAACTCAACAGTCATTTTTCTTCAGTGTAGATCCTTCATTGTCTTTCTGTTCCCTCTTGTCTAACAACCATAGATCCACACCTTAATTCTGTCAGGTCAAAGATATACCAGTCTTTGTAGCATGCTTGTGCCTCATGTCATGTCCCAGTGTTGTTGTACATCTTGTTTCAGGGATATTCTCCTGTAATGTTGTGTGACCTTTTTCATTGAGTGCAGCAGACAGAGAAGCTACTCAGGGAGGAAAAATTGAGCTGTGTTATCTCTCCCCAAGGAGCCTCACATTTCCTTCTACCATTCATTTGAAAGCTATCATTTTCTTGATTTTTGTAGCTGAAAACCACCATTGATTTGCTGGGATGTTGGATCTAAGAGTCTTCCCATTGACATGGCTATTGATGGTTTTCAGTATATTCTGCATCTCATTATCACTCTCGGCTAAACGATACACCTTGTGGAGTTGAGGGACAGCGCCGTCAATAGCTCTTCCCATCTTTAGCAGCCCCTATTGAGCATGGTGTCAAAGGAAGGTGATTTATGAGATTAGAAACAAAATTTTCAGTTGGGCTGCTGCATAATTAAGCCACAGCAAGAATGACTGGTGACAAAACTAGGTCTGCCCAAAGTCATCGGCCAATCGGGAAAGATGGCTTGGGTAAGTGGTAGATACATTGAAGAATCTCTTTGGGCAACTTCCACTTTGCCATTCCCCAGGATTTGATTCTCACCTTGTTGCTGGGGAGGGTTGATTTCTCATTTCTGTTTTCTCCAGCGTTTGCTTCTATATTTCTTTGGTTTCTTCCTGAGTGTCTTAAAAGCAGGATCTCCTGATGCAGTTATGCTGATGGGGTTTCTGTGTGTTGTGGCCTGTCAGTGGCCAGCAGAGCTGGCAGCAGATTTAGACAGTGAGGAAGTTGAGGAGGAACAAGGACCAGTCCTGGAGTCTGGGGAAGGCTCTGATGAAGGCTCTGCATCAGAGGCAGAGATGGGGCCAGGGCCATCCGGCAGTTATCAGCTGCCTTCAGAGTTGGAGATCAGTGGGGCAGAAGAACAGCTGGAACCTTCCAGCTGGAAGAACAGCTGGAAGCACACTGTTCCCAGTGTGCACATGCACAGAGCTACCAGAAGAAGGGAACAGCTAAGGAACAAGGGTTGACTCAGGAGTAAAGGCACAGGTGGATGGTGAATGGCCCCTTCCAGAGGGAATAAAAGAGGAGCGAAAGGGGAGTGGGGTTTTGCAGGAGACAATTAGTTCATTTGTAGATCTGTTCCTGCATTTTTCCCTAGTATTGTCTGTTACAGTGAGGCCTCTGAAAGATATTAGCCTGGCACCTCTCCAAGTTTGATAAAGATCTGTAATTGTGAACTATCTTGAAAGACTGTTGGCCGGGACTTTGCTGGACAGGAATTCACTATAAACTAAATAAAAGGGATTTAATCGGGATGAGGAGTTAGCTTTGTGCTGTTGGGGAAGCCTAGATCAGAACATTGTGTCAACCCTGAATTGAACCTGGCTGAGGCCATCTTGGAGGCTTCAGGGTTGCCACACAACAGAGGGAGATGGTAAAGAGCTAGATGGGATTTTGTAGCCAAAACAATAAAGCTTTCCTGTGGGAACCAAGGACATTCTCACAGGTGGCTGGCCAGAGGAGGAGTGAAGTAACCAAGCAACTGGCCAGTAACTGGATTGGACAGTGCGACCAGTGACTTGGGGGAAAGAGGTAACTTTTATTTTTAATTAGGCAAAAGCCACGGGAACTTTTAGAGTCGGCTTTCATCTGTTGTGCCAATATGATGTATGCAATAAACCTGTTCTTTGAGGAATCTGCCTGCCTTGGAGTTCTGATTTCTATGAGTGCATTATTTGGAATGCTGACAAACTGACCTTTTAAATTTTGCCACCCCCCCCCCCCAAAAAAAATNCCCCCCCCCCCCCAAAAAAAAAATCACTGGGTGTGGAACTCCCCGCCTGTGCAAAATGTCCACAATGAGATATTCTGCAGTCCCAACAAGTTGGTCTCTGAGATCAGTTACAATAATTAATATGTCCCCTACAAGTCAGTAAATGACCGTGTTTCCTTTTGTACCGTGATAGTTGGCAATGCAGTTTCCAGATACACCCAGCAAAAGAGGAACAATGAAGTGGGAATAGTAGAAGATGAAAGATGCAATTTCTTGTGATCAATCTCAATCTCAGGTAGTGCAGGGGTGGGTGTATCTACCGGTTTGCACCAGTTTGGGTGAACTGGATGTTAATTTTATATCTGGTTCAGCGAACTGATAGTTGCAACGACTGGCTGGCCTTGCCGACCCCACCCCTCCCCACCCAGGAATCTTCACACAGCCCATTTTGGATCCCAGGTAAGTGCAGGGTCCATGGGGAGGCTCAGGAAGGGTGAAAAATGGGCTTCCCAGAGGTGGGACAGTCTAAGATTAAAGTTTTTTGGGGTTTGGGGAAAAATCTATCTATCCATCCATCTATCTACCCATACATTATCTACATATCTCTCTGTCTACCTACCTACCTACCTACCTACCTACCTACCTATCTTTTTAACTAACTATCTGCCATTTCTAAAACCTTTTCAACCAAGTAGTGCTGAAATGGAATGTACTATATACTTTGTATTAGTTTTTTAGATCTACATTTCTAATTCAACTAACTTGCAGCCTTTTATATTAAACAAAAAGAAATCATATACATCCCTGAGTCAAAGATTAAAAAAATAAATAAATCAGGGCAAGGGGATGAAGTTGGACAAATGTTCAGTAATATCATACTTAAAGAGTCCTTGAAAGAGCAATAGAAAATGACCGAATTAGAATGTCTGCAGCACATTGTCTTCAAAGTGCTACTCGCTACTCTAGATTGGATGCCTGTAGGAAGGAGCAGAGCTTCAACTGCATGGTTGCAACCATCTTATTTTTTTTTAACACCTTATCCTATGGACACTGCTGTAGGATTGTGATTCTTACACTAGCTGGCTTAGCTGGGCCCAGGCTGACTTTGCATTGAGTGTATAGGTGGATGTGAAAAAGAGATTGGCTTGAGTAAAACCATGCTGAGTTTATGACAGAGGTAAGAACCGAACTACAAATTTCTTGATTTATCTCTTCCTCTTTGCTCTATCAGTTTTCAGTTGAAGATAGCTATGGATGCCTAAGGCACACACAGTTGTTCTCTTCTGATACCTTCAAGATTTATAACTCTTTAGTTTCAAAACTGGTAGATCCGATTGGCCAGAAGCAGAAGAAAATATATGAACATTCATGTGGGAGAATGTTGATGATTGTCATGACACCTTCAGTTATGAAACTAATCTTTAACATCAATCATTTCTCCACTAGTATTTTGATCACCATTAATTATCCTTGCCAGATTTAATTTTTATTATGAAATTGTTCTACATCAAGTTATTCCAGTTTTATTTCCCACGGGTCTTCTCCTCTGCTTTGGCGCTACAATGACATCATACACATTAACAAATTGTTGGACAAATTACACACGCTACATGGTGATATTATGGCATGAGGGGTGTCATTTGTTCCACTTCTCTACCCATGAATCTCCAAGTTTCTTTATGAATGAATGAATGACCCCAAGAAGGACAATTCAGGGTGAAAAGATTGACTTCAATTCTTGTGTATGTTTCCTATCTTCACTTTTCCAGAGTGATATCTAAGTTACAAATAGAAGGATTACCTGGGAAAATACACTCAATCTAATATGAAACAAACAAAGTGTTAAAAAGTTATGACATTTATGTAGTTGCTTACCAAGCACATCTAAATTATATTAAAGTAACCAAAATATATTTTATAATCCCCAAGGCATGTCACAACTTTTGAGCACCTCTAATGTTTGGAAATTGAAAGTTGAAAAGCTTGACACACCCTGAAATATAGTCTGCTCAACAATACTTTATAGTCTTAGCAATAATGGCTACAGAATTATTTCAAAAGATGCCTCTTTTCAGCTCAAGATCTTCTCTTTTCTCTAAAATGAAGCATTATCAGTTCCCAATTAGTAAGAGTGACATTAATGTCATAGGACAAAAGAACTCTTGATGTATAATAGAACGACTTCCCTACTTGACTTAATCAAGACTTTAAGTGAATGTCATTTTAAAATTTTTGATTCCCCCCCTCTTTCTTTTGATTTTAATATGACTGAAATGAAGTGCATGATTTAGAGTTTTATTATTAACTAGCTGGATACCCGTGCTTCGTTATGAAACTTTGTGATTGGTCTATGCAGGAGAAATATGGTTCACAATCTGTTGGCTCAGTGATGGTCAGTGATTGAAACACATAAGGGAATATTGCTCCCACTGCCTTGAGTCTGGAAGCAATTCCATAGGTGGAAGGCAGAGACATTTTGGGGAAGTACCAATGTTTAATAGTGTAAGGAGCCCCAGGCCGCTCCTGAGTGAAGGAGTGGAACTTTTGCTCCTTTGAACTGAGGTAACAGAATGTGAGGCAACTGGCAGTTGGAACAGAGTTTTTTCAGGTGGAGAGGGGGAGTATAACTCCTTAGCATCAGAGCGTGTTTATTGCTGTATTAAGAAATAGTAATGATCTGATGGTCATTTCGAAGAATCCTTTCTTAGTGAGCACCAAGAGGAACATATGTGTGTCTATGTGTGTGTGTATGTGTGTGTGTGTATACACACATATACAATGCTGATGTTAAATTGAACAACATCGTAGGACAGATCATAATCGAGATATTGTAAGAAAGCCATGAAAAGGGTGGATATACTGAGGAAGAATTCAGAGGTTTCAGTCAAAGCCATGTTATCTCAGTGACTCACATACATACTGTCTGCTGAAGGTTTCAGTTTGCATGGCCAACTTGCCATAGGACAATTTGTTGCAGGACAAGAGTTACACTAATATCAAAGAAATGGTGGAATAGAATTGTGATGACCCAGGGCATGGCATGAAAGCAACACAGCCAGAGAACAAGTTTAACTCCCCTTTATTGCTCCAATTGTGTCCCCAAACATTCCCACATTCACTACAAGTCCTGGAGCAAAGTTCTCACACACATCTCCAGAAGTCTTTGGCTGTGAATAGTTCAGTAAACCAGGTTAGCCCAAACATTAACCAAAGCCAGAAGTTCAGTGTAGCAGGCAAACTAGCAAGCCCCACAAGATAGAGCACAGCAATCTCCAGGCGTTGGCAAGTGCACACAAGTCTCCACAGTTGAATCTGTGGAGATTTGTGCACTTTTTCCTGACAAATGCCCCTCCCACTGGTACCTCCTTTCATCTTAGTCCCCAGGTGTGCCTTGTGAAAGGGGATGGGACACTCTCCTCCCTTGTAGTTGGCTTAGTCTGCGTTGGTCTCGCCTTCTCTCTTCCCTCTGTGCTCTCGGATCAGGAGGTGGTAGTCCTTGCTCTTCTCCTGAGCTCTGCCTCTCCTGATCCTCCCTGTCTGCAGGCCTTACTAATTTAGAAAAACCTTGCGTGGATGGACTCTGCCGTTCGCCAGTTTCCTCCAAGGCCAACAGAGCCGCCCTCTCCATCTCTGTCGGCTCTTGTTCCAGCTCATCTTCCCCCACAAATTCAGACTCCAACAGGCGCATGACAAGAATCACTAAAGAAAGGATGCAAATGGAGGGACAGAATGAAGATGTGAATTGCAAAAATTAAAATATTTTTTATTTATTTTAAAGAATTAAATAGAGTTGTTAAATTGTCCTGCAGTGAGTTGGCCATGGTTAGTTGGCTGTGATGAGTTGGCTGTAGCAAGTTGTCTCATTCCCCTGCTGGGTCAGCAGCTCATCAAGTACTGAACACAAAGGGGTGGTAGGGTGTGAGTAGGTGGAGAGTCCTTTATCCATTCTCTGTGTGTGACTCTGCCTACCCTTTGTCTCAGGAATTCTTAATCTGATATATGTGTAGTCCTCGACATGATCCCAGTGGAGCCCCACATTTCTGTTGTTCAGTGAGATAGCTGTTAAGTGAGTTTTGCCCCACTGTGCAGCCTTTCTTGCACAGTTGTTAAATGAATCACTGCAATTGATGAGTTAGTAACCTGGTTGTTAAGTGAACCTGGCTTCCACATTTGCTCGTCAGAAGGTCTCAAAAGGGGATTGCGTGACCTTGGGATACAGCAACGGTCATAAATATGAAGCAGTTGCCAATCATCTGAATTTTGATCACATAACCATGGGGGAATGCTGCAAAGGTCATAATTTTCAGTCATAAGTCACAACTTTTGTAAATCAATAATTTCCTTCTGCTTCCTTTCCCTGATATGCATGGCAGTGGTGGGATTCAAATTTTTTTACTACCAGTTCTGTGGGCATAGCTTGGTGGTGGTGGCATGGCTTGGTGGGCATGGCTTGGTGGGTGTGGCAGGGGAAGGATACTGCCAAACCCCATTCCCTCCCCACCCCACTAACCTGCTTTCCAGCTCCGTTCTCCTCTGCAGGGCAACCAAAGAAGACCCAGCCGATGAGCTGGGACTCAATAGGAGGTAGTGAATAGATGGGGAGTGGGGCCAGTCAGAGATGGCATTTGCTGGTTTTCCAAACTACTCAAAATTTCCACTACCAGTTCTCCAGAACCGGTTGGAGCCTGCTGAATATCACCTCCGATGCACAGACAGAGAACATAGCCTTTGACCCTTTTTCTGTCAGGAAATAGTTAGCTGATCAATAGACTTTGCCCAGCTTTATAATGTATTTTTTGCTCATTAACTTCTTTTCCATCAGAGTTATAAAATTTGCTTCCTTAATTTTCATTCAGGAGCATTTTTTCAGTCTTCCGCAGAGAATGCTTCAAACTTCAACATATGGTGCATGCATAAGTGATCAATTGCAATGGTCTTGTTCTTCTATTTCACTAAGTCAAAACATATCACCTATAATGGTATAATTGGCTTACTTGTGTGACACAGCTCTTATAAGGTAAAATTAGTGGGAAAAATTAGGTGTGGCTCCTGGAGGAAATTTAATTAATGTATTTGTATTTAATTAATCAGGCTTACCAATAAAAACTGTAGTTTGTTCAGCGTATAGTGATATAACTCTTTCCAATGTAATAGAACATACATTCAATTTATAATAATTATTCACATTAGATTATTATAAGCAGAATGGACTTTGCTTTACTTTTATCTGTCCCTTTCTGATAGCCAACAGACAGCGAAGAAATAATTGTGAGAGATGTTTCATTTTAGAATCATTTTTTTTATTTAGAATTTTTTTTAATATACCCTGTTGAGTCACATTTGCAGAATTGATAACATCTAGCATTTTAGTATTTTTAACTGTCTTGGAATCTGTATTGTATTGTGTGTTAATGATGCCTCACAGTAGCTTACAGGGCAAAGAATTTATAGTATGTAGTGGGAATTACAAAAAACAAAACCTGGACTTCAGAAATCCAGCCACAGTCCTTCTGCATGATGTTTTTCACCAGCCCAGGGGGAATGCAACTCTCTTCTAAATACGTGGTCTAAGAATTGATCTAGAAGCACCAAATGGTGGAAGGCTTTGCACCTTCTATCTAGGACTCAGGATTATCCCAGAGTTGAGTACAAATTCCCTGTCAAATTTGCGGACAGAGAAGTTGTGTTCTCAGAAGAGCTTTTCCAATATTTTCAATCATTTTTTTAAAAGAATAGAATGGAATAAAATTCTTTATGAGCCATGGTGGCACTGTGGTCAGAGTGCAGTACTGCAGGCTACCTCTGCTGACTGCCGGCTGACTGTAGTTCGGCAGTTCGAATCTCACCAGGCTCAAGGTTGACTCAGCCTTCCATCCTTCCGAGGTTGGTAAAATGAGGACCCAAATATTGTTGGGGGGCAGGAAACTGACTGTAAACTGCTTAGAGAGGGCTGTAAAGCACTGTGAAGTGGTAAATACATCTAAGTGCTATTGCTGTTGCTATCATAGCTCCACTGTATAAAGTAATCCAAATATCACTGACTCAGTCCCATGAGCCCCATAGTCACTGATTTCATGAAGTTTCATCAAAATCAGTGGGACTGAAATGAATTATCCTGCTGCAAACATTAATGTATTATATAGTTATATTTTCCAAACTGTCAGCGTAATTGCCTTTTAAATATGTTTTAACTGAAATAGACCTTGCAATATTTTTTAAAAAGGAAGACGGTACTCCCGCCAGGTTCAGTTCTTTGCTTGATAACAGAATAATTTTCTCCCAATATTTTAAATGTTCTGCAATTTTAAAATCATACATATTTGGATTTCCAGCTCACTTTCTTGCACCAGAACTCTTTAAGATACATTTAGATGTCATTTGCTGGGCAGAAGAAATGAAACAGAGAGTGATAAGATCCCTTGTTCTCCAATCAATAACATTCTCTCCCTTAATCAATGCAATGCCGATTGATTTAAACATAACAACAAATGATTGCTTATAGTGATGTGAATGAACCTGGCATGAAATCTAAAGCTTTGGTTTCCGATTTCAATTGAGACCTATTTCACATTAGAGTAATTGCAAAAAATGCCATGCCCATTTGGATTTGGGTTGGGCATGAAGTGCAAATATGGACATGTTCCTATGATATGGTTATGGCTAATATCCATGAGTTGGTCTGGAACTGTGATTTGTTGCTACCTTGCTGATGGCTTGGTGGGAGCTGAAGTCCACATATTTTCAGGCTGCCAAGTAACTGCTTTATATAGGAATAGGATAGGATAGGATAGGATAGGATAGGATAGGATAGGATAGGATAGAATAGAAATTATTAGCCAAGTGTGATTGGACACACAAGGAATTTGTCTTTGGTGCATAAGCTCTCAGTGTACATAAGAGATGTAAGTGATAATTCATGATCATAATCATCATAAAAATACATTCATCATAAATCATAAGATACAACACCACTATAGGATAGTAAATAAGCAATCAAAATCATACTAGGAAACTAAATAAAACAATATAAATTGTAAGATACAAGCAACAAGAATATAGTCATAAGTAGAAAAGGAGCTAGGTAATAGGAAGGCTGAGAATAATAATAGTAATACAGCCTTAATAAATAGTTTGACAGTGTTGTGGGAATTAGTTGTTTAGCATATGGATGGCATGGAGGGAAAAAAACTGTCGATGTGTCTAGTTGTTCTGGTGTGCAATGCTCTGTAGTGTCGTTTTGAGGGGAGAAGTTGAAACAATTTATGTCCAGGATGTGAGGGGTCTGTAAATATTTTCACAGCCCTCTGTGCTGTGAAAATAGGTTGTGGGTTCTTCATCTCTGCAAGTTTTTAAGAAGAAGATGGATGGTTGTAAGGGAAGCCAGTTAAAAGGGAAGCCAGTTAAGCCATCCATCCTCTTTTTAAAAACTTGCAGAGATGAAAAACCCACAGCCTATCCAACTGTTCCATCCTTGTGCTGTTCTTCTTGTCAGGTGTCTAAGTGTAACGCCCCCTTGGTACTAAATGGCCTTCTTAACTTCCATCCCTGAGAGTAAGCTATACTGCTCCTAAAATCACATTCCCTCCTTTTAGGTAGAAGAGAAATATCCATTTTTCTCCAATTAAGTTGGCCGTGTTCTATATTATCTCAAGAAATCTACTCCTGCATTTCTCCCTCGATAATAATGAAGTTCAACTGCTTTGTGCTACATATGCTGGCTTGTACGGGTAAGAATAATAAAACTCATCCTAAAACAGATGGACAGAAATGTAAGCCTGTTGCAGTTAGCATGGTTTATAGTGTAATTTAGTGGTTTTTCATCACTAGTATAATTTAGAATTTTCCTCCTTTTATGAGTTTCATTAAATATACCTCATGTTTTAAGCTATCCATCAGGGAACCTTCCAGAGTAAAAAGTTTGGAATTTTTGTCAGTTCTTTTTCTCTGGGATTTCTTTAAACATTTCCCAGTCAAGTTAGCAGGCCAAATGATCACACCTCTAAATGGATGAATGAATTCTTTGTTGGCCAAGTGTGATTAGACACACAAGGAATTTGTCTTGGTGCATAATGCTTGTGTATCTAATCACACTTAATTAAATATTAATCCGATGCTGCTTAGCTTTTTCAAAACCATCCAAGATAGTCTAGATCAATGATGGCTAACCTTTTTGGGCTCCTGTGTCAAAAATTGTGCTCGCGCTTGCATGCTTGCACTCGTGCCAGCACCCAGAAAGCTATGCGTGCGCCCCCCCATGCCTTCTGCGCATGCACACACACACACACCCTTTACCTGCACTGTGCCTCCCAGCTGATTTTTGGCCTGTTTGAGGTCTTTTTCAGCCTGACAGAGGCTTGAGGGGAGCCTCTGCAGCCTTTGCAGGATGAAAAATAGACCCATTTCATCACTTCCTGTATTTCTGGAAGTACCAGAAGTGACAAAACGGGCCTATTTTTTGGCCTAGAAAGACAGCAGAGGCTTCCCTCAAGTTTCTGGCAGGCCAAAAAAGGCCTCAAATGGGCTGAAAATCAGTCAGGAGGTGCGCACATGCACAATGAGGTAAGTTTGCCTGGGGCTCACGTGTCCACACAAATGGCCCTGTGTGCCACCTGTGGCACGCGTGCCATAGGTTCACCATCACAGGTCTAGATGCTACCAAAAACCTGAGTACAATTGTTGAGAAATGAGATCAGTAATAAAGTCATTGACATAAACCATACAATGAATGATTGAAAGAACTGGGTATGTCTAGTCAAACAAAGAGAAAGATTAGCAGTCTTCCTATACTTGAGGGGCTTTCATGAAGAAGACAGATTCAACCTGTTGTCCAAAGCATCTTGGGGCATTAAAAAGAGACCCAACCTAGAAGTAAGGAGAAATTTCCTGTCAATGAGAACAATTAATCAGTGGAACAGTTAGCCTCCAGAAGTGGGGAGTGCTCCATCACTCAAAGTTTTTAAGAAAAGATTGGACAGCCATAGTGTTTGGTTTGCTGGCAGCAGGTGCGGACAGTTGACAAGAAAGTAGGGGCAGGCAGGCACAACACAGATTATGTAGACAGGAAACACAGTGTCAGACATAAAGATCTCAAGTGCCTATATACAAATGCACAAAGTCTGGAGAACAAACAGGGTGACGAACTACGAATACATGAAGGTAAATATGATATAGTTTGGAATAGATAGAAACTGTGGTGGGATGAAACCTGTGATGGAACTACTGGTAAGAAGGATACAAATCTATTAAAAAAACAACAGACCCCATAAAAGGAGGAGGTGGAGTATGCACTTTTATGAAAGGACCACCATATTAGCTAAACAGAATGCATGAAACCAAAGATGGAAAACCTCCTAAATGCATAGGGCTCCAATATAAAAGAAAAAAAAGATGACATGGCCATAGTGTAATTTATAAGGCCACCCAATCAAGCCAGAAAAAATAGATGTCCTTTTTGCAGCCACTAACAACATATGCAGGAAACACACAACAATAGTCAATGGGAGACCTTCAATTACCCTGATATCAATTGGCAATACCATAATTCTGCACCACCAGTGGAAAGTCAATATAAGTTCCTAAACGCAACCTAGCTGACAACTTTGTTGTCCAAAAGGTAGAGGGTGAAACTAGAGGGACAGCCATACTGGACTTAATTCTTTCAAACAGAATAAGTTATAGAGGGAAATTGAAACGCAGGAACCTTGGGTGAGAGTGACCGTGTCATACTAAATCGCAACATAACACACAACACACAGCAACAGAACATAATGACACCGAGAGTCTTGGATTTTAAAGAGAGATTTCAATAAACTCAGAAAGAACTTGGGAAGATCCGAATTCACAGAAAATCCTAAAGGGAAAACGAACTCAAGATCTTTGGGAAACTCCTAAAAAGTATGAATCATCGAAGCCCAGACCAGCCACAACTAACCCTGAGATAAGAAAAACAATAGGTAAATCCCAAAAGAAAAACCAGCCATGGCTGCACAAAGATCTCTCTGGCAAATTTGAAAAAATAAAAGGCAAGTACAAAAAAATGGAAGGAAGATGTACAACATGAGAAGAATATCAGTTAGAACAGAGAATCTGCAAAGACGAAGTTCAGGATAGCAAAAGGCTCAGAACAACAAAGGCTTGCAACAAACAGTCAAAGATAATAAAAAAAGTTTCTTCAACATATCCAATAACACAGAAAAAATCAGGAGAGAAGATGCATAGGAAGTAACGGCAGACGTCAGAGAACGAGCAGAATCTGCTGCAATCTCATTTCTTTGCATTGTCTTCATACGTAAAAAGAAACTATAAAAAACAAATTGGTAAAAGACAAACCAGAAAATAAAAGTTAAAATAAGCAAAAAAAATAGTAAGAGAAACCTGTCTGATCTTGATGAACAACATCTCTGGGGCTGATGGATTACAATCCCATAGTTTTAAAGGAGCTGGCAGAGGTCATCTCAAGAACTAACTGCAACCATATAATTTCAAAAATCCTGGAGGCACTGGGGAACACCACGAGACTGGAAAAGAGCTGATGTGGTTCCCCCTCTTCAAAAAAAGGAAAGAAAAAAGACTTAGGAAACAGAAGCCAATAGCTAATATCAATACCTGGGAAGCTATATTGGAAAAGATGAATAAAATAAAACAGATCATCTGCCACATCTAGAAACAAGTAAAGTGATAACTAGCAGTACATGCACGGGTTTTGTTAAAAAACAGATCATGCCAAACCAATCTTATTTCAATTCTTCAACAAAGTGACTAAATTCAGTAAGACAGCAAAAATACTGTGGACCATAATATATTTAGATATTTCAGCAAGGCATTTGATAAGTAGACCCAACTAACTTTTCAATTAAGGACTAGAAAAAAGTGGAATGGATAGTACCACACTAGATGGGATTCGCAACTGGTCTGACTAAAC
>BHFT01028499.1:416-21281 GCA_004320025.1 Laticauda laticaudata
GGGGGGGGGGGGGGAAGGCAGAGGGAAAAATTTGCAGTGATGACATGTAATCCAAATTCCACCTCTTTTCTGCATGCACCAAGGTTCTACACATAGAGAGGCAAAGCTTATAACTCCTCTAAAATTTAAGAAATTCAAAAATATGCAAATGAAAATATATTAGGAATGCATATTCTGAAGAACCACAGATGCACCAACAATTGATTACTTTCCAATATAATGACAATATGTGTTTGGAGACCATTTTATTTTGTAAATTCAGTATTCTGACACCACTTTTTAAAGACTGAATGAAAGTCTTCTGGAGAAGTGACCAAGACCTGATATAGATTCATCAATGAGAATATATTTGTATTACTGCAACAAGAAAAGTGCACATTGCATCAATTATAGTCTTTCTAATTCTTTATAAAACTAATGAAACTTAGTTACTGAATTACAACATAATACTTTGCCTTGCCACATCTTTTTTCTGTTCTTCATTTGGTCTTTCTTGTGAAGTCAGTTGGTCTCTCCAGTACTCAGTAAACCTTCATGATATATTAGCTTCACTGTCCCTCAGATATTTTTACAAAGCCAAATAGTTAAGTCTGAATTATAATGTGCCATCATCATCATTTTTGTTGTTCATCACCCAGTCAGCCTGGGTTTGACATTTCTCCCTACCTATGGGATAGGCAGATCTGGGTGTTACAGATATCATCGCAGGGTGTAAGCTGTTTCAAATAAAATTACTTTTTGCAATTGATTGTTGGTGAATTTGTCAGTGCCTAAGGTGTTCAAGAGGTGCTCCAGTTGTTTTGGGATTGCACCAGGGGTGGACTTCAAAAATTTTAGCAACTGGTTCTCTGCCCGATTGCAGGGTGGGCATGACTTGGTCAGCCTCCTATACCATGGCAGAGGGGCATTTTCACCCTCCCCGGACTCCAGAGGCATTCCTCAAGCCTCTGCGAGGGCAAAAATGGCCTCCCTGGGCTCCGGAGGCCCTCTGGAGACTAAACAGGCTGGTTTCCAGCCTTCTAGAAGGCCCGCTTTTTACCCTCCCAGGGCTCCAGAGGCTTTCCTGAGCCTCTGGGAAGGCAAAAACTGCCTCCCTGGGCTCTTGAGGTCCTCTGAAGGCTGGGAACAGGCCCATTTCCAATCTTCTGGAGCCTCCAGAAGGCCTGTTTTTTGCCCTCCCCAAATCACCAGGCACTTACCTGGCATCCAAAGTGAGGACACCTGGGGGTGGGTGGGGGGGAGGCCAGCCAGGGGTGGGATTCGCCATTACCATAAAATTTGCTACAGGTTTGCCCGAATCGGGGAGAACCGGTAGCAGCCCACTCCTGGATGCATCCAAGGCACCTATTACTATTGGAACTATATTTCCTTGCTTCTTCCAGAGTCATTTTATTTCTATTTGCAAGACTTTGTCTTTTGTGATCTTCTCCAGTTCTTTCTCTTCTATTCTGCTGTCTCTAGGTACTGCCAAGTCCACTATTCAGACTTTTTTATCTTTCTTATTAAAAATTGATAATTCTGGGGTGTTATGTGGCAGATGCCTGTCTATTTGAATTCTAAAGTCCCAGAGCATTTTAGGTTCTTCACTTTCTATCACTTTCTTTATTTTATGGCTCCATCAGTTCTTGCTTGCAGGCAAATGATATTTTTGCAGATCTTCCAATGTAGCATTATTGCTACTTTGTCAATTATTATTGTTGTTGGTCGACTCTTCCCCAAGATGGCTGCTGTAGGATGAGAGTTTTTATTTCATGATCTGCTGTGTTTTTTGTCAGAGCTGGTTCTTTGCTTGCCCTGCCCCCTGGATTTGGTTGGGGATACTTGGAAATGATCCAAGATGTTTTTCTGACAGCTGTGGATCTACACAGGAGGGGGAATCTTAAAGTCTGCAACTCTTTGTGGGAGCACCTGAAAGACAAGGGACTTTTACAATCTCTTCCTATCAGCAAAGCATTTTTGTAGGCAGGCCTGGGACTTTTAACTTCACTTTTTGAACTTTTTTTTTTCTCTAAATGTTAATAGGTTGGCTGAATGCTTATTTATTTCAACTCCCTGCTGTACTTTATCTGCTCTTTCTGCTTTCTCTTTGATTTATTTGGTTCCTCTGATTAATTTCTGTATTTTTGTATGAAATCATGGCACATTTTTCTAAATAGTGAAAATGTTTATATTTGGACTATATTTTACTGAAATTTCACTACAGGGAACCTGTATTTTATTAACTTGGATCAGAATAGTCGGAAATGAACCCTTTATTCTTTATTATCCCTTGTTCTGCTTATCTACTTCACTGAGTAACAATATATCAGATTACAGAGAGAAGGAGGAGGCTGACAGGGGGAGGGGAGAATAATGCTTAGCAACATGCCATCTCTAATTGAATTTGTTTCTCAAAAGTTTGATGAACTCATAAAATCTGTGGAAAATATCGGGCAGCTCGAGAGGGCCCAATTTGGTGCAGGGTGGCTAAGTGGCATTCATACAGCCTTGATACTGCAGGATGGCTTAGGCAGCCCTGATCCAGCTACATGATGTTCAGGCAGTCCCAGCCATGCAAGGGGTGGCATTTGACCAATGGATGACTGCTGGATAGGAAACCTGCCAGAAATTAGGGGAGTGGCCCAGGAAAATTGGGTATTAAGAGGAGAGGTGCATGGCATGAAGGGGAGAAGAAAAAGGGAAAAGGAATGGAGGCAGACAGACAGAGAAAGAAAGAAATTGAAAAAGTAGCATGAGGAAAAGGAAGACATAAAGATCAGCAGGAAAGGAGGCAAAGCAAGCAGAGGAGGAGGCAAGGAGAAAGAGATAGAATGAAGCTCTGATGTCTTCCTTGAACAACTCCTCCAACTCTTCCTCAGAGGCCAGCTTGAGAGAGAATGAGCTCATTCCTGGCACATCAGGAATGGAGTTAATTACTGTCCCTGAACAGCCAGAAGAAAAAGAAGACTTTGACTAGGGACTGTTTGCAGGCTAGTGAAGAGGAGGGAGAGGAGCTGCCTGCCATGGTGGATCTCAGAGCATGCAGGGCAGAGAAATAGAGGTCTGCCAAATTATTCTGGAGAAGGCCTCACCCTTCTTGATGGGCTGCACAGGGAAGCTATTTAGCATGGCACACAGAGGGAGATGTTGTTGGGAACAAGTGTGGGTTGTGGCCACATGTTTATTCATTTTTCCTGGACTTTTGAGATTCTGAACCTCTATAACTAGTGAGCTAATCTGGATGTACTTTCAGTTTTAGTTTAGGGCCTTTACATTCATTTATTGGTCTTACTTGTTTGAGCAGCTTGCTATTTTTTTGATGGACTTATTGGCCATAGCCTGGAAAATTAATCTAGGCTTCCTTGTGGCTGACTTTGTTTAGAAAAGTTCTAAGGCTGGGTGAAGAGAACTGCTGGGGGACACCAATAAAACTTTATTCAGAGTTTTTGCAGCATAAATTCAGCACAAGAAAAGTAAACACAGATGGCTGATACCTTATTTAATGTCTTTATAAACATATTAAGTAAATTTTACAATACCAGTTGTAGATTTCTCCAACATGGAACAAACTCAAACAAAAGCAGACATGTTACAAGCAACTTCAGCAGGCAAGCAAGCAAGTTAGTTTCTCTTTAATTTAGCACACAGCAGAGGAGATAAACAATTTCATCTTCAATAGACAGACTCAGAGCAAAACATAGCTTCAGAGCTTAAGGCCCTGTCACACTGCCCAATGGATGCAAAACGGACACAACGGACGAGAAAAATGTTCCAACCATTGTTATCCGCTCTCAGAAGGGGCAAAAATTTGCATAACCGGAGCGGATAACACGGACGCAGGGAGGACGCAGGGCAGATGGAAAGACGATGCGGAACGGAAGCCCAGCAGATTGAAGCGGATGGAGCGGATGGCACATCCGCTAGGCTTGCTGGGGGACCTCAGGCAGAGAGCGGACACGAACGGAACACATGCGGGATGCAGAGCGGATGCAGACGCGGACTGAAGCGATGCACAGCGGATGCACAGCGGATCACAGGGAAGCCTAGCATATAGTGACCGCAGCGTTAATTGCGCATGCGGGGAGGATGCATTGCGTCAGCGCCCGCGGAATATAACGGAAGCAGCGTTGGAATGCAGGTCGCCAATTCAGAAGGAAGACTTGCTTCCAGACACATCAAACTGCCTTGCCTGTCCTGCCTGCATGTCTGCCTGGCAAGCCTTGCATGCCAGCCTCCTGCAGCCTTGCTGTCTGCCTGCCCTGCCCAGCCTTGCTGCAGCCAAGTCCTGCCTCCAAGCCTTGCTGCCTGCCTGCCTCGCCAAGCTTGCTGCCTGCCTGCCCTGCAGCACTTGCGTTCATGCCTGCCTGCCAGCCTTGTGCCTGCCTGTCCTTGCCCAGCCTTCCCTGCAGCCTTGGTCATGCTGCCTGCCAGCCTTGGTGCCTGCCTCTTCTGCCAGCCTTGGTGCCGCTCCTGCCAGCCTTGGTGCCTGCCTCCCTGCAAGCCCTTCTCCAGCCTTGGGTTCCTGCCAGCCTCCCTGCCAGCCAGCAACCCACACAACCATCGCTGAAGCCACGCAAGCCTCGAGTCACTGCGCCAATCCCTGGCAAGAGCGAGACAGGGCTACCATCCCGCCCCCTTGGCCCATCACTCTGGTTCTGCTGGGGCTTCTGCAGCATGGGCTCGCTCTTTCTGGGGGCTGGGTTTCTGCTGCTTCTGCTTCTGGAGGAGCTTAGATGACAAGCACTCCAGCACCAGCCACCTTCCAACAGCACCTGCACCCGTTCACCCCGAGACTGAGCGACCAAGCAGGAAGTGCCAGAACTCGATTTATTGTCTTATAGCTTTGTTTGTTCATAAAGTCTATTTTTGATTATCTACACACACTTGCTTCATTTTCTTTTTTTAATATAACTTTAGAAATGGGTTTAAGCCTTTGCATGCGTTGTGCGGATGGGTTAAAGATAGAAGTGGGATGGGTTAGATAGCTGTGGACATGGGCAGGGATACCTTTGGGATGAGTAATAAGCTGTGGGATAGATTAAACCTCTAGTGCAAAGTATAGTGGGACTGTATTGTAATCATTGATCCACACATTTTCAACATAAACATAAACATAAACCAGAAACACAACTTCTTAATTTTAAATGCCCTGTTCATTGTCGGGCCACACTTCAACATACATGGCCACAATCTCATCAGTGTAATGAGACAGGCTCAAAGGAAGCATTCCATTAAGCATCTATCATCCTGTCTTGCCACTCCACTGCCTCCCCAGTGGGGAGTTGGCACCAGTTTCAGGAGGTTGCGCTGCCTTCTTCCCTTCACGTGAGTCTCTGTTGGGCTTGCCACATCCTGAGTGTCTTTATCAGGTATTCGCCCTTGCCTCCATTTCCACCAGGCCCATGTCCCCGTTGCTTGTTGGAGGTCCACAAGGCCTGCTTCTGCAATAAGACTGGGTTAGTGGGTGCGGCATGAGATTAGCAAGGATGCAGCAAGCTTCCCACGACCTCCTCACCGTCTCTGGGCGAATGCTGCATGGTGCGTAAGAAGGACCTGGAACCTGTTGGCCAGGATGCCAAAGTGCATTCTCCACCACCCGCCTTGCCCTGGACAGCTGTAGTTGAAAGATCCTTCTTCACGCGTGAGGCAGTTCTGGAAGTTGTAGGGCTTCATAGTAGGTTGTGAGGGAGAAGGCGTATCCCCCATGATGAAGTAGGGGCACATCTTGTTGTGTCATTGGGCAAGGGATTATGGATTCTGCGAAGCCCACGATTGAAGTGCGTTCCAGCCATACCCTTGAGGTGATTGGCGTCTGTATACCTGAGAATCTGATAGATTAAGCCATCTGCCTGAAGCATTAGATGTAATGAATTGTAGTCAGCATCGACCATGGCGAGAAGAGATGATGTGAAGAAGCCTGTAATCTGAATAAGTTGGACCGACTTGGCTGGAGCTTTGCAGGCCACGTGCTTTGCCATCTATGGCTCCAACGGTGTGGAGGCAATGTCCCACTTCTGATACCACTGCTCTGCAACTTTCTTCATCCTTCTTCAGTGGAGGGGCACTGCATCCATTCTGCATCCTGTCTTACCTCCGATTCCGCTTCCTTCACCTGCGTCCGAGCGGATGCGAGTTGCCGCAGATGGCGGAACGGAATGCCTAGCGGGATATTGCGGATGCCGTAATGGATGCCAGAACATATGCGTACAGATGCGTAGCGGATGCATAACGGACGAATTGGATACATTTTCCGCACTAAAAATTTTGAGCAGCTCAAAACTTTCCTGTAGTGATGAAGTAATACGGATGCTGGACGGATAGTGACGGAAGCAAAATGGAAGCAGTGAGTCATTGCGTTAACCAATGGATGGCAAGCTTTTTTGTCCGTTTTACATCCTCTTTGCATCCGTTGGTGCAGTGTGACAAAGGTTTTAATATAGAGCCACACCTAGGCTACTTCTAGTTTCAGTTCCAAATAGTCCTCATGGGCTGACTTGGTTGCTATGCCTATTCATTGACCTTGTTAGCATGGTCTATTCCAGTTCATGAATATACTCTGACAAACTTTCCATAAACCATACTGATATGTAAGTGTAAGTGAGTGGAGCAGCAAGGAGCTGATCCAAAGGGGGGGAGGATTTTGATCTAGGTGAATGGATCCAAGTGAATGAGCAATATACACCAGAGCTGGATGAGTGGAGGCAAGTGATCAGGACAGGCTAACAGCCAGGGTGAAGGACAGAATTAGAGACCTTGAGACATCAGGCCCGTGACTGAGATTAGAAAGACACCAAATTGCCTAGGACAGATATGTCAAACACATGGTCCATAGGCTGGATCCAGTCCACGATAGGCCCCCCACAGGGCCGTCCCAAATATGGCAAGAGATTGGCCTGTGCTTTCCCAACCCATCATGGCCATGCCCACCCAGTTAGCCCAACTGCCAGGCCATGCTCCCCAATCCTCTGAGGACAAACAATGGATATGGAAACAATGACATAATATACTTTTCTGAAGCTCAGTCCTGTGTTTTCAGATAATAGTTGAAAACTTTCTGGATGGATAAATGGTGAATGGGTCTTTTTAAGGGGGTTTGAAGAAGAGTGGGAAATGAACCTATTCCATTTACTTGAGTAACAATCCCAGCTGGCTTTGGGGAAGATAAGATTGGCTTTGGACTTATTGTATTTAATCAATCAGCAATTGATAAGAGATGTATTAAGAAACAAAAATAAATATTTGATCCGAAACTTAATTGGTCAATTTTTTGAGACAATCTCAGATTGAAACCATAGTAAATTTTCTACAAGTTGATCATAATAATACTTTATTAATAGAGGGTTTTGGAATTTCAATCTCGTTTTTCTCCCATTATTATTAATAATTTTTATTATTTTATACTTTTATATAATATTCTTATTATATTTTTCCTGTTAAGTATTTTGTTATTAGTATACTATATTTCCCTGAAAATAAGACTCAACCAGAAAATAAGCCCAAGCATGATTTTTTGGGGTGTTTGTAAAAAACAAAATAAAAATAAAAATAAGCCCCAGTTAAGATCGTCAGCCTTGTTGGGGTGGGCACGGCCAGCACAGTAGGCAGAATGCGTATGGCAGTCAACAGTGTCTAGCAGCAGCAGCAGCCTACCAGCCCTCATCCAGTGCACTCTGGACTGCACAATCCACACAGCACAGATGACTCTGAATGCTGCAACAGCGAGCCTGGCCCTCCAAGCAGCAGGTGGAGGCAGAGGCACAGGGGGAAGGCACCAATTCGGCCCACTGGATGTGCCTCGGCCAGCTGCTCACTTCATCCCATCATCTGTCTTTGCTTTCCCTGCCCTTCCTGTTTGCCATGGCCATCACATGTGGGGCTTGAGTGGGAGGCTCATCCATGTGTGTGGCAGAGCCGGAGGATGAGGTTGGATGGCAGGGGCTGAGCGTGCAGGAGGTTCTGGATCACATGCCTCCCCTTGGCACCTATGCCATTGCCTGCTGCTGGTGTCACCGCTGTGAAGCAAGGCGAGGCAGGTGATGGAGTGGGGGTGGGTGCCACATCATAGACCGTGTGCACTTGACTGCCATTTGACAAATGGAAGGGGCAGGGCAAGCAAGACAGCTTGTGGAATGGAGTGGGCAGGCAGTCGTGTGGCACGTCTGATGAGCCAGATCATGTCTGCACCTATCCTTCCACCTGTTTTAGGGAGGACAGTGGTCACAGAGCTCAGGCTCACCGGTGCTGCAGTCCAGACTGCTTCCGGGCACCGTTGGCCCCCGCACATTAACTACCTCTTGTGCAAATGTTGGGGGATGGAGCACCTGACCAGACTAGGCTGGAGCCAGGGTGGCGGTCCCTTGCCATCACCTTAATATGGTGTTTCCCTGAAAATAAGCTCTAATGCATCTTTTGGAGCAAAATAAATAAATAAGTTTGGATCTTATTTCAGAGAAACATGGTAGTATATAGATGACAGGCTACCAATTTGTAAACAGATTAAGTAGTTGAGTAGTTTAAACTTCTTTTAATCTGTTTTGTAAGGGCTAGGAAACTAATATTGCCATATTAATCAGGATTCAACTAAGGAGAATGTTATGTGTACATGTGTTAGTCTTTTTTTTAAGATACTTTTTTTATTTCAATGCCTTGTTCATTGTGGCTTTTTTCCCCGTGTTTTGTATTTTAACTTTGTTTGAATAAACATTGTTATTATTATTACTTGATTCATTAAACATGGAACTCAGTCAACTGAACATTCAAAAATGTATCACAAATACCACAAATACTAATGGTTGATATGGGTTGCTGCCAGCATTCTAGATATCAATCAATAACTTCTTAAGATATACAATGTTCCGAATAGTGCAGTTTTTGTAGTTCCACTGGTGTTACTGCAGAAAGCTGCAATTTCTTGATGTATTTTATAAAATTCTTGGACATGATACCAAGTGCCCCAATGACAATGGGTATCACTGTTAAATGCTTCATCCATAATCATGTAGTTTTGATGGCCAGGTTGCGATATTTTGTGATTTTTGTCCAGTTCTTTTTATTTGATTCTGGCATCTCCTGGTACTGCAATATCAATAAATTGTACATTTTGGTTTTTGACAACTGTGATATCTGACATGTTGTGTTCCAAATGATGATCCATTTGTATTTGAAAGTTCCACAAGATCTTACCTCCCAATTTTTGATAACTTTTTCCACTTTATGTTCCTTACTTCATTACTTTTTGGATAAAGGTAAGTTGTATTTTTTACACATTGATCAGTGGATTAATTTAGCAACTTGGTTGTGTCTAGCTTTCTAATCAATTTGTGCAATTTTCTGCATTCACATATTAAAGGTGAAACAGTTTCAACGTTGCAAAGTTGGCAGTTTGGATTGTCAGTGGATTTTTATATCTTCGCTTTTACTGCATTAATTTGTAGTGCTTGTTCTTGAGCAGCAAGTATTAAACCTCCTGTTTCTTGATGGTTCCTATCTTAAGCCATGCCCATGTAAAGTTGTCATCACATTTTCCTTCAATGTTTTTCAAGTGCTGTCCATGCAAAGTTTCAATTTTCCATCCATTTAGGCTGTCATCCAGCTGTTTTTCATTATATTCTGCCTTTGTTTCTGTTGTTTTAATAATGTTCTCCGTTTTCATAGCCTGCAGCAATTTTTCTGCATTTTGGTTCACATAATCATTCAAACTTCATTTTTCTTCTACAGTTTGATGGATTTTGCTCTTTGCCTCCTATTTTTTTTGGCATCCACGACCTGTTGGTGTCACTTTGTGGATATAAAGCGTGATACATATTCAAAAGTTTGTGTTTTTCAGTCGAGGTTTTCCAGCTCAGCCAAAGTCCAGTTGCTGATTCCAGCTGAGTAGCATATCACTGGAAATGCCCATATATTTATGGTTTTAATTATGTTTCCAGCATTCAGTTCTGATTTTAATATTTTGCAGACCCTCCTGATGTATTCCTTCGGGTGTTGACTCTGACTTTTCCATTCAAGGTGTTATCTGTTTCCAAGATGCCTAAATACTTGGAACTGTTATCCTTTCCTAATGCTTTCCACAATGCTTTCATTCATTTCCCAGTTCTATTCCTTCTTTTTTTCCCCATTTTTCCTCGCTGCATCGATAATAGGGCACATTTTTCAAGTCCAAAGTTTATTCTGATATTGCTGCTGAACAGCTGAACTGTACTGAGTATTGAGTCAAGTTCTGTGGGACTTTTCGAATAGTTTTAAGTCATCCATGTATAGTAGATGGTTTATCTTGCCATGTTGGCTTGAGAATTGGTATCCCAGTTTTGTGTTTTGTAGATGATGATGATAAAGATGATTGTTATTATTATTATTAATCACACAGTCAGCCAGATGTGCAGACTGGGTTTGGCATTTTTGTCTACCTATCGAGTCTTTACCAAGTACCTGGGATAGGCAAATCTGGATGTTTGATGGTGATACAGATATTGCCGCAGGATGGAAACTATTCCAAGTTGCCTATTCCAAAGCTGCCTTCTGCAATTGACTGATAGCAAATTTCTCAATGCCTATGGTGTTCAAGTGGTGCTCCAGTTGTTTTGGGACTGCACCCAAGGTGCCTATTATTATTAGTACTACCCTTACTTGCCTTTGCCATAGTTGTTCTATTTCTATGTATTTGTATTTTGTTATCTTCTCCAATTCTTTCTCTTCTCTTCTGCTGTCTCCAGGCACTGCCACATCCTTTCTTTTTTGCCTTTCTTATTGACAACTGTTAAGTCTGAGGCATTATGTGGCAGGTACCTATCTGTCTGGATTCTGAAATCCCAGAGCAATTTAACTTTTTCATTTTCTATGACTTTTTCTATTTTATGGTCCCATCAGTTCTTGCTTATAGGCAAATGATATTTCTTGCAGATCTTTCAATACACCATTGTTGCTACTTTGTCATGCCACTGCTTGTAGTCAGTTTGTGCAATCTTCTTGCAGCAGCTTATCAGGTGATCCACTGTTTCTTCAGCTTCTTTGCATAGGCGGCACTTACTGTCTATTCCTATCTTCTTAATTCTGGCTTTGTATACATTTGTCCTTAAGACTTGGTCTTGTGCAGCTGGATTTAATCCCTTGGTCTCTTTCTTTAATTTTCCTGCCCTTAGTCATTGCCAGGTCTTGTTATCTGCTTTCCCTGCTATTTTTTTAATGTACTGGCCATATAGTGCTTTATCTTCCCATGCCTCCATTCTGTTCTTCATTTGGTCTTTTTTATAGGCCAGTTTGGTTTCTCTGGTAGTCAGCAAACCTTCCTGGAATATTAGCATCAGTGCATCTTCTTTTTTGTCCTTCAGATATTCTTCCAAATCCCTTTTTCCTTCTTCAACTATCTTATGTATCTGCAAAATTCCATTCCCACCTATTTGACAGGTAGAGTCTGTCAATGTCGCTGCGAGGATGAAGGGCATGATTCATTGTCATTATTTTTCTGTTCTTCCTATCTATTGCTTTTAATTCTGTTTGAGTCCAGTTCACTATTCCTGTGTGTATCTAAAGACTGGTATTGCCCAGGTATTGATTGTGTTGATGGTATTTTCTCCATCTTTTTCACTCTTTTGATATATTTTTTTTCTTGACTTCAGTGTGCTTGATGTTGAAAGATACCCAGGTATTTGTAGTAATCATCTTCATTCAGACTCTTAATGTTATTTTCATGGGGCATCTTGGTTCCTTCAGTTTTCACTATCTTTCCTTTTTTGATAGTAAGTGTGGCACATTTGTCCAATCCAAACTCCGTTGCAGTATCTTGGTTATATATACAAACAGTGTTGAGCAGTGATTCTATTTCAGATGTTGTTTTTCCATATAATTTCAGATCATCCATGTAAAGGAGGTGGGATAGTCTGGCAGACACTTTTGATGTTTGATAGCCACGACCTGAGTTATTCAGTATTGTTGACAGAAGAAACAATGAAATGACAAATAGAAGTGGTGATAGTGAATTTCCTTGAAATATTCTTCTCTTGCTATTAACTTCCCCAAGTCTCTCATCATTGACCTGCAACTGTGTCTTCCATTGTGCCATCGATCTTTGCACAAAGCTTCTGATGTTTCTACAGACTTCTATTGTTATTTCTAGGCACTTGATTATCCAGTCACGTGGCAGAGGATCAAATGTATTTTTGTAGTCAATCCATGCTAAATTCAGGTTGGTCTTCCTTCTCTTGCAGTTTTCCAAAATCATTTTGTCAGTTAGGAGTTGATCTTTTGTTTCTCTGCTATTGGGGCAGTTTCCTTTCTGCTGAAGTGGAAAAAGATTGTTTTCAACTAGATGCTGTTGCTACCACACCAATTAACAATTTGAAAGTTGTTGGTAAGCAGATAACTGGCCTGTAGTTGCCTATTGTTGCCCCTTTTGCTGGGTCTTTCATTATCAGATAAGTTTTCCCAAATGTTAGCCACTCTTCAATTTCACCTCCTTGTAGTATGTAGTTAAACTGCTTGGCAATGAGGGGTATAAACCAGTTAGGTATTTCAACAACAACAACAACAAAAACATGAAGTCCATCTTCAGATGGTGTTGACCAATTCTTGATCTTTGTTCCTCTTTTATCTACCATTTCTGTTGTTAATACTAGCTCTTCCATTTCAACTTTTTAAAAAATTCTTATCCACCTCTTTTAACCAAGCTGCATCCTTGTTGCATTTCTTTGGGTTATCCCATATCTGCTTCCAGAATTGCACTGTTTCTTCCTTGTCAGGTAATTACTGATTCATTGCAATTTCTCCATTGATGGATTGATAGAAACATTTCTGATTGGATTGAAATTGGAAGTTCTGCCTATAATTTGCAATATAAGCTTCATATCTGCTAATCCTCTAGTTTTCTAGTGCTTCCTTGATCTTCCTTGTTTCTAAGTGATATTTCTTGATTAGGTATTCTTTGGTCTTCTTGTTCTCCAGCTTCTTTTCTTTCATCTATTCTAGCTTGCTTGCATCTGATCTCAATTTGCTAATCTTATTTTCCAATCTAATCTTCCATTTTTGTGGTGCACTGTTTAGGTTTTTTTTCCTTCTCTGTTGATTTTGCATCCCTGGTATTCAGTTATAATTGCAACTGTCCTGTATGTTAGTTGGTTTGTTTCATGCAGTGAGTTGGTGGTTATGCTTGATATTGCAGTATTTGAATCTTTTAATGCTTGTGCTAGCTGTTTCTTTGGAACAAACATCAATGCAGGTAACCTTATTCTGATGTTTTTGTGCTGTTCTAGATGCTCAGTTATTCTTTGTTTCAGTTTATTTCTTTCATTACAGGGTTTGTTCTTCCTATGGCAGAGGAGTGGGTGCCTGGTTTCTAAATGAAAACAATTGGATTCTGTTGGATTCTAGTACTACCAACTTTCCCTGGTTTGCCTTTACAGTCTGAATTACTTCTGGCAAGACTTTGATTTCTTTGCCTTGGGTGATTCTTTCCAATTCTGCTTCTGTGAATACTTTATTTCATATTATAAATCAAAATTGATCTGCTACCCTCTGTTCTGTTATTTTTGATTCTAGGTGTTGTTCTTTCCAGAACTGGTGCATTCTTTTCAAATATCCTCTTCTTGTTAATTATTTCCTTATTTTCAATCACTGTATATTTGCAATGGGTAAACATCTTTTCTTCCAGTAGTTCAGCTGCTGGCCCTGCTTGTTCAGCCAACAATCCTGAGTCCTGTAGCCCATTGTTCATCAGATATCCAGGGACTCAACATCTAGTGTGGACCTTGTTAACGTGGGTGATATCCGAGCCAGTATGGCCTTCTGAAATTTACATCTCAACATATTTTTATGGAAAAGGTACTCTTTATCTGACTCCTTTGATGAGACCTGTCCAATATAGTTGAACTTCTGACATAGCTGTCATCTTCCTCAGAGCACACAAGCCCCACAACCACATCAAGGTAGTGCCTCACTGGGGTTGTTGTTGTTGTTATCTTTTATTCAGTGAAAAATTCAGTAAAAATTTCATGAAATTCAGTCAACTGAATATTGAAAAATGTGTCACAAATATCATTGACTGGCTCTGATGGTTAATACAGATTACTGCCAGCATCCTAGGTATCAACCAAGTACCTTCTTAAAATGTAGGTTGTTCTGGCTTCGCTGGTGCTACAACAGGAAGCTGCAACTTTCTGATGTATTTTGCAAAATTCTTGGACATAGTACCAAGTGCCACCTGATGACAATAGGTATCACTGTTACATGTTTCATCATAATTGTGTAGTTCGATGGCCATGTTGTTATATATTATTATTGTTGTTATTGTTGCTACTACTACTGCTACTACTTGTACAGTCAGCCAGATGTTCAGACGAGATTTGGCATTTCTGACTATCTGAGTCCTTACCAAGGACCTAGGATAGATAGATGTGGATATTTGATGATGTTACAGATGTTACTGCACAATGGAAGCTGTCCCCAGTAAAGCCGCCTTTTACAATTGACTGATGGTGATTTATCCATGAAAATGGTGTTCAAGTGGTGCTCCAGCTGTTTTGGAATTGCCTATTACTATTGGTAGTACCCTTGCTTGCCTTTGCCACAGTCGTTCTATTTTTGCTTGTAAATAGAATTTATAATTTTGTTATCTTCTCCAATTCTTTCTCTTTATTGTTTCCAAGCATTGTAACATCCACTATCTTGACTTTTTTGTCTTTCTTATTTACAATTGTTAACTCTGAGGTGTCGCAGGTATCTGTCTGAATTCTAAAGTCCCAGAGCAATTTAACTTTTTCTATGACTTTCTCTAGGATGCCCATCAGAGGTGGTATTCAGCAGGTTCTGACCAGTTCTGGAGAACCGGTAGCGGAAATTTTGAGTAGTTTAAAGAACCAACAAATACTACCTCTGACTGGCCCCATCCCCATAGATTTTCTCCCTACCAAGTCCCAGCTGATTGGCTGGGTCTTTTTTGTTGCCCTGCACAGGAGAATGGAGCTGGAAAGCAGGTTAGTGGGGTGGGGAGGGAATGAGGATTTTGCAGTATCCTTCCCCTGCAATGCCCACCAAACCACACCCACCAAGCCACTCCCACAGTAGTAAAAAAAAATTGAATGTCACCACTGATACCCATGTATTTGTAGTAATTATCTTCATCCAGACTCTTAAAGTTATTGTCAATTGATTATTTGTCTTAAAGTTATTGTCAATTGATTATTTGTCTTAAAGTTATTGTCAATTGATTATATAAAGTTATTGTCAATTGGAGTTGATCTTTTGTTCTCTGCTATTGGAGCAGTTTCCTTTCTGCTGAGATGGAAAAAGATTGTTTTCAACTGGATGCTGATGGACTGCATCAATTACCACACCAGTTAACAATTTGAAAGTTATTGATAAGCAGGTAATTGGCCTTTAGTTGCCTGTTGCTGGCCCTTTTGCTGGATCTTTCATTATCAGATGAGTTTTCCCAAATGTTAGCCACTCTTCATTTTCACTTTCTTGTAGTATGTTGTTACACTGCTTGGCAATAGGTGGATATAGACCAATTAGATATTTCAAACAAAAACCATGCAGTTCATCTTCAGCTGGTGTTGACCAATTCTTGATCTTTGTTCCTCTTTTATCTATCATTTCTGCTGTTATTACTAGTATTTTCAATTCAACTTCCTTATTTTAATCCAGCTCTTTTAACCAAGGTGTGTCCTTATTGTATTTCTTTGAGTTATCCCATATCTGATCCAAGAACTGCACTGTTTCTTCCTTTTTAAGTACTGACTAATTCACTGAACTTTTTCCCTTGATGGATTGGTAGAACTGTTTTTGCTTGGATTGAAATTGGACATTCTGCCTGTACTTTGCAATTCAAGCTTCATATCCGCTAATCTTCCTGGCTATTGCTGTTATTTTCTGCTTGACTATTTCCAGTGCTTCCTTGAACTTCCTTCTTTCAAATTGATATTTCTCAATCAGATATTTTTGGTCTTCTTTTTCTTCAGCTTCTTTTCTTTCATCTGTTCTAGCTTGCATGCATCTGATCTCAACTTGCTGATCTTATTTTCCAGTCTAATCTTCCATTTTTCTGATGTATTGATTTCTTCTGTTGATTTTGCATCCCAGGTATTCAGTTATAACTGTAGCTGTGCTGTACATAAAGCCCCTGTCACACAGCACCAATGGATGCAAAGAGGATATAAAACGGAGAGAAACACTTGCCATCCATTGGTTAATGCGATGCAACCGTTCTGGACTCACTGAGTCCGTTTTTCATACTCTCTACCCGTCCAGCATCCGTCTACTGACATTTCATCCGCTCAAAAAGTTTTGAGCTGCACAAAACTTTTTGAGCGGAAAATAGTATCCACACGTTCCGTTATACATCCGCTACGAATACGGGGAACATCTGTTAGACGTCCGTGTCATCCGTTACGCATCCGCTATATCCGCTAGGCATCCGCTGCACATCCACGACGCAACTCGGATCTGCTCCAGCGGAAAACGGCACAGGGAGAAGCGAAACGGCATGCAAGAAACGGACACGCGACACATTAGTAGCACGGACGGAGAAAGGATGAAAGTGGATGCAGCTCGCATATAAAGCATTAAAACAGAAAAAACATTCGCATAGGGGACGTATCTCAGATATTTAGGATGTCTGCAGGATGCCTAGAGGATGCAAAAGGACACTGAGTGGAAAAACCTATATTTCCTATAAAAAGGGGGAGAACCCACCTGGATCTCACTTTCAGTCCAGCAGCCCTGCTGTCAGATCTCTTCAGCCTTCATCTGGCTTTGCTCTTCCACAGCATCCAGTCATCTCCACATGGATAACACACACTCCTTTTGGTAGCACCATCATCTACAACAGTGCAAAGCCATTCTACAGGCTCTTTCACCTGTTCTACACAAAGAAAAGGAGGCGGCAGAAGTGTCTGGGTCCGAAGATGGATCACGAGAAGAGCAGAGTTACGGACTGAATAACAAACTGATGGTGGAGCTGAGGAACGAAGACACTCGTGCATTCCAGAACTTCATGAGGATGCGCCAGCCATGTTTGATGAAGTTGTGGAGCGGCTGGACCCAGGTTGACGCAAGAAAGCACCAACTTCGAGGCCCAGCCTGGACCCTGGGCTCAAGGTGGCACTGACTCTGCACCACCTGGCCTCAGGGACCACCTACAGGAGCATGCAGTACAGCTGGAGGGTGCCAACACAACACCATCAGCATTGTGGTCAGAAAAGTGGTGCAGGCCATCATTGAAATACCTGTAGGAGCCCCTCCGGTGCCCTCCACTGAAAGAAGGCTGGAAGAAAGTTGCAGAGCAGTGGTATCAGAGGTGGAACTTCCCACACACCGTGGAGCCATAGATGGGAAGCACATGGCCTGCAAAGCACCAGCCAACTCAGGGTCCACTTATCACAACTACAAGGGCTTCTTCAGCATCATCCTCTTCGCCATGGTCGATTGCTGACTACAACTTCACGTACATCGATGCTTCAGGCAACGGGTCATCTTCAGATGCCCAGGTATACAATCGCCATGTCACCTCAAGGAGGGGCTGAAGGCAACCTCATCATGGGTCTCCCAGATCCAGACCCCCGCCCAACGACACATCAAGATGTGCCCTACTTCATCATGGGGGATGACCCTCTCCCTCACAACCTACCTCATGAGCCCTACACTTCCAGATGCCTCAACCCGTGAAGAGAGGATCTTCTAATACAGGCTGTCCAGGGCAAGGCGGGTAGTGGACAACGCCTTTGCATCTTGGCCTACAGGTTCCAGGTACTTCTCACCACCATGCAGCATCCCCACAGACCGTGAGGAGGATCGTTGGAAGCTTGCTGCATCCTGCACAATCTCTCATGCGCACCCGCTACCCAGTGTTGCAGAACAGGCTCATGGACCTCCAACAAGGCAATGGGGACATGGAGCCTGGGGAATGGAGGGAAGGGCGAAACCTGATAGACACTGTGGATGTGCAAGGCCCCAACAGAGCTTCACGTGAAGGGAAGAAGCAGCGCAACCTCCTGAAACCCTGGTGCAACTCCCCAGCTGGAGCAGTGGAGTGGCAAAGACAGGATGATAGATGCTTAATGGATGCTTCCTTGAGCATGTCTTAATCACACTGATGAATTTGTGCCATGTATGTTGAGTGGTCCTACAATGAACAGGGCATTTAATATAGACTTGTGTTTATGTTGAAATGTGTGGATCATATGATTACATTAGTTATTGATAATAAAGGGCCATAGGTGTGGCACCTGGGAGGGTGGACCATAAAGTCCCACTATGCTTGCACTGGAGGTTATCTATCCCACAGCTATTACCCATCCCAAAGATATCCCTGCCCATCCCACAGCTATTACCCATCCCAAGGTATCCCTGCCCATTCCCACTGCTATCTTAAACCATCCACACAAGCATGCAAAGCTTAAAACCATTTGTAAAACTTTCCACAAGACTTTATTGACTAAAAGAACTGAAGCAAATGTGTGAAGCAAAGATAATTTTTATTAAATAACAAACTGTAAAGAAAATGACCCAAGTGTCCCAAGCAAAGATAAAGTCATCAGGTAGCAACCCAGTCTCTGGCACTCTTCTCAGTCACTCTGAGGCATGCCCATAGTCTCAGGGGTGAAGGGTCCGGTTTGCTTGGAGGTGGCTGCTCAGAGTGCTGGTCTGAGGCGCCGTTGGGGTGCCTGGCCCCGAGAGGACAACAGGGGACGGTGTTGTGGAGGAAGCTCTCACAGAACTGGCTCAGTCCTGTGATGTTGAGCAGCCTTCCTCCAGGACATGGGGTTGTTAGTCCCAAAGGACCGATGAGACGATGTTCTGAGGCCGGGCTTGGCTGTGGAGTGGAGGAAAGAGAGTGTAGTGGG
This sequence comes from Laticauda laticaudata, assembly GCA_004320025.1. Lineage (NCBI taxonomy): Eukaryota > Metazoa > Chordata > Lepidosauria > Squamata > Elapidae > Laticauda > Laticauda laticaudata. The sequence continues at coordinate 19,226 of BHFT01028499.1, forward strand.
GATGTCTGGTCTGCAGGTGAGCGAGGTGAGGCGTGGGTGGCATCTGTGGCATGGGTGGCATCTGTGGCGTGGGTGGCATCTGTGGCGTGGGTGGCATCGGTGGTGTCAGTGCATTGGTGTATCAGTGGCATCAGGTGGCACCGGTGGCTTTCGATGTACCTGTGTCTGGACTGGGAAGGGCTGCCTTGTGCTCCTGAGCCTCCTGGTAGGCATGGCCTTGGTAGGTGAGGGCCTGTGGGAAAGCCTTGAAAGAGCAGTGACATCACCTGGGGTGAGGAGCAGACCTTGGACTGGGTGGGAGCAGGTTCAGCTGGGTCTGAGGTTGTGAAGAAGACTGGTGATCCTGTCCTTTACCACCTGGTACTGTGATTCGGACATGTCCATGGGGTCTGGTTACGTAGTGAGGAAGGACTTGTGGTTTGAGAAATGGTATGTCGGTGTGCACCAGCTGAGAGAGAGATCTACGCTGCTTTTGATGGGTGTCCTGATCTCCAGCAAGACAGTGTGGTCTGCCCCTCCGGTCTGCCTTTCTGCCTGCTTTCTGTGGAGGTGGAGCTGGGGGTGGATGCGGGTTGGGCTGTGGTGGAAGTGCCTTCTCCTTGCTCCCACTGCGTCAGGGGGTCCTCCACGCACTCTGCCACGGGGAGTGCAGCTGTTGGGGGTCTCCATTGTGGGACGCTCCACAGATACCTGCCTGGACACAGGAGCTGACTCTTGCCAGAAGAGACTGGCTCTCTGCGGGCTGCCTGAGAGAGAGGGTTGTTAGAGGGGCTGCTCCTCGGTGGCAGATCTCACCCTCCAAGAAGCTGCACTTTGGCCATCACGTAGGTCTCTCGGTCCGTCAGCTTGACCGTGGCCTGGCCAGATTTCTTGAGGTGCAGCTTCCCATACCTGTGCCTTATTCTAACATGTTTGTGCATGTTAGATGCTCAAGTATTTTTTGTTTTAATTGTTTTACTTCTGCAATTAGAGAGATTTGTTTTTCCTGAATCAGAGGAGAGGGTGCCTGGTTTCCTGATTCTTTTCAACTTGTCAATGAACTGGGGGGAGGAAAGGGAATACTGAGAAAATATGCAGAGATTGTGAGAGCTTGGCAACTATCAAGGTCACCACTGCAGGTACTGGAGAAAGAAATGGACTGTTCCTATAACAAAAAGATGTCTCATAATTGGACAATGTGATCACTCAGGATTGGGGAAAAGAGGAAGCTATTGTTTAACTAGGCAAGTATTTGCATGGGGGAAAAAAGAGCCGGTTTTGTTTCTTCAATACCAATATAGAGTATCTAATAAAGTTTTATTTTGGGGAATTCAAAGCTCCTGGGAGTGTTCCTTCTTTTCAGTTCACTAGTCAAATGCTTGACATGTATATCTCTGCTGGATTCCTGTATTGCCAACTCTTCCTTCCTCTATTGCCAATTCCACCTACATTCTGAGTTACTTCTGGCAAAGCTTTGGTTTCTTTGCCCTGAGTAAACCTTTGTGGTTCTTCTAATTCTGCTTCCCTTTTTTGCCAATTGTAGCCACAACTTGTTTTGTTCAAAATGATTGTTAGTATGCCATCGAAAGTAGAAAAATAACAGAAGTGACAATGATGGCACACTAACCTTGGAAGATCATTTAAGCTGTGTTTTTCCTCTTCCACTCTTTGTTTCACCTGTAAGAGTCCTCTGCCGCCCTGAGATCTCGGCAAGTACAATTGATCAGTATCACTTTTTGGGTGCAGAGCATGGTGCATTGTCATTAGATTTTTTTCTATCAAGTTCTAGCTAAGTCCAATCAATTATTCCAGCTAAATATTGTATTACAGGCACTGCCGAGGTGTTAATTGCCTGTTCAGCCCCAAGCAACACTGGGTATTTTTCAAGAAAAATGTTACAAACTTGCAACACAATAAAAATTTCTTTTTCTGTTGTTTTTATTTGGTACTACTATTGCATTTTTATATAAATCTGAGGCTTGCTAAGAAAATGTCAAGAAACTTGGGAAACTCTAAAAAGTATGATCATAGAAGCCCAGACCAGCACAATACCACTGAGAAAGAAAAAGAAGAAATC
>BHFT01028506.1:0-23652 GCA_004320025.1 Laticauda laticaudata
TGACTACGTTACGCACGTTGGACGAAACCAAGAGGGGAGGGGTGTTGTGTATAGAAATTAGAATACTCCAAATACCGAAATCTGATTGGCCAAGCAGGCTGCAATAGGATTGGATAATAAAGTACCATTGCAATTGGCCCGTCTGACGGCGGGAAATCTTAAAGAGCTGTCATTGGCTGCAAACCGCGAACAGCCGCTATAAAAAGGGCTGCCGTGGCTTCGGCAAAAGTTCTGTTACAACTCACTGAGTTGTTATAATAAAGAGCTGTTTGCTGGAACACTGGTCTCGCGTACCTTTCTTCTCAGAACAGAAAACCAAAAGTTGTACGGGAGGAAGTATTTTTCAAGTTTGATGAGGTAGGTACAACTTCAGAATTATTTTTTTCTATTTGTAATACAATTGGGAAAAAAAACAATACAAATTATGATGCTAACAAAATGTTTTTCCATGTAAAATGATGTTATATAATGGTTTAAAGATTAAAGGAACATATGACAATATATGCTTTTATCAAATGTTGATGGAACTGAAAATGCAAAGTAATAAATTAAAAATACAGCAAGAGATCTTAAAATCAGTTTCTCATATTAAACATTGGCAATCTGCTTGTCAAAGAGGTTAATGGATGTACTGAACATTGCATTTTTAAAAGAGAAAAAAATCAGTAGAAATCTCACAGGGATACTGCATACCAGCAAAACTGAATAAATTTTTACAGATATAGAAATAATATACAGCATGTTGAGGGCATTAAAAAGTTATGAATTGGATTGTAAGACTGTACATAATCAAAACAGAGCCGGTTGGTGCAGGCAAAGGTGCTAGACTAGAAACCAGGAAATCATGAGTTCTAGTCCTGCTTCAGGTATTAAGCTGACTGATGATTTTGTGCCAGTCACTCTCCCTCAGCCCTAGAAAGCAGGCAAGGGCAAATCACTTCCAAAAACCACGATGCCAAGAAAATTGCAGAGGAAGCAGAAGTCAAGACTGACCAAAGGCATAGAAAAATGAAAGAAAAAAGAAAAGAAAAGAGCAGGTTAGGATGAAACAGAACAGAAGAGGAAGATTGGAAATATCCTCACCAAATGGAAAAATATTTTCCAAACTGGAATGAACCTGGTCATTTCTCAAACTCGATAACTTTAAGAAGTGTGGACTTCAACTCGCAGAATCCCATAGACAACATCTGACTAGATCAATTATTCAAACAAACAAGCATTTGCATCGAGTAAATGAAGATACTACCATATATTAAGGGCCTGTCACATAGGCCGACGGATGCAAAAAGTATGTAAAAAGGACACAGCGGACGAGAAAATTTTCCATCCGTTGTTATCCGCTCTCAAAAAGTGCCCCCAAATTTGCATATACAGAGTGGACAACAATGGAAAAGGAATGGACGGGGGGAGGACGTAGTCAGGATGTAAAGTGGATGCTCCACGGAAGCTAGCGGATAGGAAGCAGATGGCACATCCGCAGGGCTTCCGGGGAGCACAGCGAAGTGGACGCGGCAGTCGGAAGGAACGGATGCAGAGTGGAATGCCGAGCGGATACAGCGGATGCATCACGGGAGGCCTAGTGGATGCACTAGCGGATGACAAAGCGTTCACTGCGCATGCGGGGAGGAATGCATTGCGTCAGCCCCACGGATTAAAATATGCAGCTCGCAAGCAGGTCACCATTCAGAGGAAAGACCTGCTGCCAGACATAGCTCCAGCCAGCCAGCCAGCCACCCAACAACCATGGGGAAGAAAAGGAAGCCTCTGCCATCTGCTGCCAGCCCTGGCAAGAGGGACAGGGCGCACCCTCACCCCCTGGCCCTGACTCTGCTTCTGCTGGGGCTTCTGCTGCCCGGGCTCGCTCTCGCTGTGCTGGAGTGTCTGCTGGCGCTGCTCCTGGTGCTGGTGCTTCTGCATGGTGCTTACTCTGCTGGCGCTGCTCCTGGTGCTGGTGCTTCCTGCTGGTGCTTACTCTGCTGGCGCTGCTCCTGGTGCTGGTGCTTCTGCTGTGCTTACTCTGCTGGCGCTGCTCCTGGTGCTGGTGCTTCTGCTGGTGCTTACTCTGCTTGGTGGCTGCTCCTGGTGCTGCTGGTGCTGGTGCTGCTGGTGTGCTGGTGCTGCTGGGGCTTACTCTGCTGCTGCTGGTCCTGGTGCTGCTGGTGCTGCTGGTCTCTCCTGTGCTGCTGGTCCTGTTTTATGATATCGCTGATGGTCCTGTTGGTGCTGCTGGTCTGCTGGCCTGCTTTTGCTCTGCTGTTGTTTGGTTTGTTGCTTGCGCTGCAGCTGGTGTGGTGGACCAGCCCCTAGAACCTCGAAGCCCCTCTGATGAGGGCCAGAAGGCCCTGCCAGAGGGAGGAAGAGGCATACGGAGATAGGGAGAGGAGGCAATAACTCCATCGAAGAGGAACATGAGGATGAGGTGCTCGAATGGTTGAGGAGAATGAGTACCGATGCCGGAAGCACAGTGCTACTATCGAGACACCAAAGAGGAAGCAGGCGGCTTGGAGAGAGAAGGCGGAGAGCCTGGGCTACACTTCGGAGGTGCTCCCTCGGGCTGGTGAGAGCACATGCACACGCTGGTACAGGAAGCTGCACCTCAAGAAGTCTGGCCAGGCCGCGGTCAAGCTCACCGACCGGGAGAACCTACATGATGGCCAAGTGCAGCTTCTGGAGGGTGAGAATCCACCACTGAGGAGCAGCCCCTCTGTCTACCCTCTCTCTCAGGAAGCCCACAGAGAGTCAGTCCTCTTCTGGCCAAGAGTCAGCTCCTGTGTCCAGGCAGGTATCTGTGGAGCGTGCCATGACGGAGAACCCCCCGACAGCTGCACTCCCGTAGCGGAATGCGTGGAGGACCCCCTGACACAGTTGGAGCAAGGAGAGGGCACTGTCCACCAAGACCAACCAGCCCCCACCCCAGTCCAACCTCACAGAAAGCAGGCAGAGAGCAGACCGGAGGGACAGAGCCACACTGTCCTGCTGGAGATCAGGGACACCATCAAAGCAGCGTAGATCTCCTCTGCTCAGCTGGTACACAACCGACATACCATCCTCAAACCGCAAGCCTTCCTCACCTACATCAACCAGAACCCTCATGGACATGTCCAAATCACAGTACCAAGGTGATCAAGGAGAGGATCACGAGGTCTTCTGCACACCCTGCAGGCCTAGTTGAACCTGCTCCGACCCAGTCCAGGTCTGCTCCTCCAACCCAGGTGAAGTTACAGCCTCCAAGGCTTTCACAGCCGTCACCTTTCCAAGGCTACGGCTACCAGGAGTTCCAGCAGCACAGGCAGCCCTTCCAGTCCAGGCAACAGGTTCATCGAACGCCACTGATGCCACCAAATGCCACCGATGCCAACCACACCACAGATGCCACCACACCACAGATGCAGCCCACGCCACAGTGCCCACCCCAACCACAGATGCCACCCATGCCACAGATGCCACCCACGCCACAGATGCCACCCATGCAGATGCCCAACGCCTCACCTCGCTCAGCTGCCAGACCAGACAGCCCCACTACACTCCTCCTTCCTCCACCCCCCACAGCCAAGCCCGGCCTCAGAACATCTGTCATCAGTCTTGGACTGACACCCCATGTCATGGAGGCAGGGGCTCTCAACATCACAGCACTGAGCCAGCTCTCTGAGAGCTTCCTCCACACACCATTTCCTGTTGTCCTCTCGGGGCCAGGCACCTCAATGGCACCTCAGACCAGCACTCCAGCAGCAGCCACCTCCACAGCACATGGACCCTGGCACCCTGAGACAATAGGCACACCATCAGAGTGACTGAGAAGAGTGGCCAGAAGTCTGGGTTGCTACCTGTTGACTTTATCTTTGCTTGGGACACTTTTCTTGGGTCATTTTGCTTTTACAGTTTGTTATAATAAAGGTTAATCTTTGCTTCACACACTTGGTTGATGTTCTTTAGTCAATAAAGCCTTGGGAAACTTTTAGAAATGTTTAAGCCTTTGCATGCTGTGTGGGAAGGGCAGGGATACCTGTGGGATGGGTAATAGCTGTCGGATGGGTAAGGATAGCAGTGGGATGGGCAGCGGATACCTTTGGGGATGGGTAATAGCTGTGGGATGGGTAAGGATAGCAGTGGGATGGTTAGTTTAGGATACCTGTGGGAATGAGTAATAGCTGTGGGATAGATAAACCTCCAGGCAAGCATCATGGGACTTAATGAGGTGCCACCCTCCCAGGTGCCACACCTATGTGCCCTTTATTATCAAATACAATTTAATCATTCATCAACACATTTCAAAACATAAACACGTCTTTATTAAATGCCCTGTTCATTGTAGCGCCACTGCAACATAACATGGCAAACAATCTCATACAGTGTGATGAGACAAGCTGAAGGAAGCATTCATTAAGATCTATCATCCTGTCTGACACTGCCACTGCTCTAGCTGCGGGAGTTGCATCAGTGTTCAGGAGTTGCGCTGACTTCTTCCCTTCACGTGAAGCTCTTGTTGGGGCCTTGCATATCCACAGTGTCTAATCAGGTTTCGCCCTTGCCTCCATCTCACCTCAGGCTCCATGTCCCCATTGCCTCGCTTGGCGGTCCACGAGCCTGTTCTGCAACACTGGTGGCAAAGGTGCCAACATGAGATTGTGCAGGATGCAGCAGCTCTTCCGCACGATTCCTCCTCATGGTCTCTGGGTTGATGCTGCATGGTGGTGAGAAGTACCTGGAACCTGTTATCCAGGACGGCCAAAGGCGTTCTCAACCACCTCGTCTTGCCTGGACAGCCTGTAGTGAAGATCCTCTCTTCACGGGTGAGGCATCTGAAGTGTAGGGCTTCATGAGGTAGGTTCTGAGGGAGAGAGAGCGTCAATCCCCACGATGAAGTAGGGCACATTCTTGTGTGTCGTTGGGTAGGGGGTCTGGTTCTGGAAAAAACCCCATGATGAGGTTGCGTTCCAGCCCTCCTAAGGTGACTGCATTGTATACGCTGGCATCTGAAGCTGACCCCGTTGTCTGAAGCATCAATGTACATGAACTTGTAGTCAGCATCGACTCATGGCGAAGAGGATGATGCTGAAGAAGTCCTTGTAGGTTGTGATAAGTGGACCCTGGAGTTGGCTGGACGCTTTGCAGGCCACATGCTTCCCATCTGTGGCTCCAAACGGTGTGGGGGAGTTCCACTTCTGATACCACTGCTCTGCAACTTTCTTCCAGCCTTCTTCAGTGGAGCGGGCACTGGAGGAAGCTCCTCCAGGTTATTCTTCGATGATGGCCTGCACCACTTCTCTGACCACAATGTTGATGGTGTTGTGTGGCACCCTCCAGGCCTGCTGCATGTTCCTGTACATGGTCCTGGAGGGCCAGGTGGTGCAGAATCAGTGCCACCTCAGCCAAGGTCAGGTTGGGCCGGAAGTTGATGTTTGCCTTGGTCAAACCTGGGTCTCAGCCGCTCCACAACATTCATCAAAAATGGCTGGCGGCATCTCATGAAGTTTGGAATACATGAGGGTCTTCGTTCCTTCTCAGCTCCACCATCAGTCCGTACAGTCCGTATTCTGCTCTTCTCGCGATCCATCTTTGGACCCAGACTCTTCTTGGCCCCTCCTTTTCTTTGCATAGTACAGGTGAAAAAGCCTGTAGAATGGCTTTGCACTGTTGTAGAACAATGGTGGCTACCAAAAAGGAGTGTGTGATGATCCATGGTGGAGATGACTGGATGCTTTGGAAGAGCAAGAGCAAAAGAGCAGCCTGAAAGAGGTCTGACATGCAGGGCTGTGGATGAAAGTGAGATCAGGTGATTTCCTCCCCCTTTTATAGGAAAATATAGGTTTTCCACTAGGTGTCCTTTTGCATCCTCTAGACACTCCTGCGACATCCTAAATATCCGGAGATACCATCCCTATATGAACGTTTTTTCCATATTGTAATGCTTTGTATGCGAGCTGCATCCGCTTTCATCCTTTCTATGTCCATGCTACTAACGCTGTGTGTCCGTTCCGTTTCGCTTCCTCCCTGTGTCCATTTTCCACTGGAGCGGGTGCAAGTTGCGCGCGATGCGCAGTGGATGCCTAGCGGATATAGTGGACGCGTAACGGATGACAATGGACGTCTAACGGATGTCCCGTATGCGTGGCGGATGTAGAACGGACGTGTTGGATACATTTTCCGCTCAAAAAGTTTTGTGCAGCTCAAAACTTTTTGAGCGGATGAAATGTCAGTAGATGGATGCTGAACGGATAGAGGAGTATGAAAACGGCGCAGTGAGTACAGAACGGATGCATCACGTTAACCCAATGGATGGCAAGTGTTTCTCTCCATTTTACATCCTCTTTCCATCTGTTGGTGCTGTGTGACAGGGGCTTTATGTTGCAAACAGTGGTGGGATTCAAAAAATTTTAACTACCGGTTCTGTGGACATGGCTTGATGGACGTGCAGGGGAAGGATACTGTAAATTCTCCAGTCAGAGGTGATATTTCCACTACTGGTTCTCCAGAACTGGTCAGAACCTGCTGAATACTACCTCTGGCTGCAAATTGGTTTACAATTTTCATTTTTCTTTCTTTCAACAGGTTATTCAGAATTGGCTTGGGAGTTTGAGATCTCCAGCAACTGAGGGCAGAATAAAAGGGTAGATTATTTCTCAGCAGCTGGACCTGTTGCTGATCTTTCCTTTATCTCTTTATTTTATGTTAACAACTCTGCAAACAGTAACATTTCACAAAATTTATTCATTGATTAATCACATTTATATGGGTGCTCATCTCACAGAAAGTTAGTTTGGGCAGCGTACAACACATTTTAATCAATGGATCTTTAAAATTTTCCAAAGCAAGGGCATTATTAATATTAATATATGACATATATATTCAGCTCACAGTACTTAAATTTTTTATGGTCTCTCATAATGTGATGTAGGTGGTTGATTACAATTTTCATTATTTGAATAGTTTATACAATAATATATAATATGTACACTGTATATTCTTTAAAAGGTTTCAATTTATATGTTAATTTATCCATTAAGGCAACAGACCATAGTTTGTCATACCAATTTTTCTTTGATGGCCCAGTTAGCTAATTCCAGGATTTTGCGATGACTAATCTAGTAGCCATTAATAACAACTTTAAAAGTGCTTTACTTTTCTTCCCAAAAAATGCTGACAAAAGACCTATTTTTGTTATTCTTTGATTAGTAATTAGCACACATATCTAAAATAACACTACAAAGGAGGAATCACTGCATAAATAAAACTGTCCCTTTACCCTTCAATCCAGCAGAATTTATTTGTACTTTTTTTCTCTGTTTATGAAATATTAGCTGGGATGTCCATTCAGTTATGCAACAACATGAAGTCTATTTCTATAAAGGGGCAGTATAGGAATTTGTTTTTCCATCCTTATTGCCTTTCCAGTATTCTCTTTCAAAGGAATTCCCTTATTTTTTAAATAATTTTTATTAAAGATTTTGATTACAAGGAAAGGAAAGGAAGGAAGGAAGGAAAGGAAAGGAAAGGAAATAGGAAAAGATGCAAGAAGGAAAAAGAAAAAGAGGAAAGTAAGATACAGAAAAAGAAAAATATGTAAAAGTGGTTTCAGATCTTCATCACAGTTATAAACAAGCTCTTCATCCTTATAAAATCAAACACACATCTCTTCTTCCCTTAACCCATTCCTTATCAAAACTTCCCTTATCTCCTTCCAAGATTTGTTATCTCCAATTTTTATTGCATTTAATGAGAGGGGATGGCATTCCAAATTTGAAATAATATCCTTGGGCATTTTGACTGAAATACATGCTGTCTTTAATAAAGAAAAATCCAGAGAGATGCTGGATAAAGTTAGTAAATATTAATTTTAAGGGGTATATTTTCAAGAAAGCAATAGCTTTAAGGAAAACTTTGCAACTGGTATAACAGATATGAATGTATTTCTTCTTACTACCATTTTCCTATCTCCTCTGTTCAATGAAAGGCTTCCGGTTCTTCACGCACAGCACTCTAGAGTGCGCGAGCAGCACTCAAACATTACCCAGGGGTGAAGTCTGCAGTTTTTTTAGCCCAGCTGAGATGTGGCAATCCGTTCTGCCACGTGAATCAGCTGAGCTAGAAATCAATGGAATAAAGGTTGGGAAAGAGCAGGGGCAGGTGGGCAGGGCCAGCCAGAGGTGATATTTGCCGGTTCTCCAAATGGGTCAAAATTTCTGCTACTGGCACACCAGAACCGGTCCAGACTGGTTGAATGCCACCTCTGCTTCTTGTTTTTAAAAGAAGCAGAAGAAACAGTATCTTGTCTAGAAAGAGAAAGGACTGAGAAAATAGATTATCTATCTAGAGCAGGGGTGTCAAACTCAAGGCCTCAGGGCTGAATTTGGTCTGTGGTGTGCTTAGATCTGGCTTGCAAGTCTGCCCTGGAAACAACAAAGGACCAACCTGTGATTCCTGTGCCAGAGAAAATGGAGCTTGGGATGGCTGTAGGCAGATGGTTGCAAGAGGCCATCGCAGGCACCCCCAATATGAGTTGAGCAGGCCATGCCCATCCTGGCCACTTCCCCCAAGGTCAAACACAATACTGATGTAGCCCTCAATGAAATTGAGTTGGATACCCCTGATCTAGAGATTCTAGGCCTTTAGCTATGATTATAGATTGTGGCATAGTAAGGAGACAACACCAATAACACTTGCAGATGACCTGTGCTAGAGCCAGGATCGGCAGATGCAATCATCTGGGTTCTTTGTGATCTCTTGGTGGCTTTCAGTACCATCCGTGCCTCGTTTCAAGGAGCAAGAATGGGAGACACATCATGCCAAGGCCGTTTTTCTCCTCTCTTTAGGCAGAAGGAGAGAGACACAAGTCAAAGCCCATGGTTTGCAGGATAACTTAAGGCTTGATGCTCTCACCCCCTCCTATTTAAAATCTGCATCAGACCCTCTATCACTTTGGATTCTGGTGTTATCAGTGCCAGTGATACATCTCATCCCCAAGACAGCTCAGCAATGCTGTTGAAGTTAGGCCAGACGGATGTGAATGGGGAGAAGCAAACTCAGACTGAATCCTAAAAGGGTGGAGTGCTTTGGGAGCTTGCCCCCTCCCCCCAGGTGCTGGGGAGATTTTGTTTTTGGCTCTGAGCAGGGTTGCAATTCCTCATTCAGTGCTGGGATACAATCTGGGGCTTACTCTGGATCAGAGGTCTTCAAACTTGACAGCTTTAAGACTTGTGGACTTCATCTCCCAGAATTCCTCCTCCTCCATGTTAGCTCAGGAATTCTGGAAGTTGAAGTCCACAAGTCTTAAACTTGCCCAGTTTGAAGACCCTTGCTCTGGATTCACAGCCCTTGCTTAAGGAGCAGATGGCAAATCTGACCAAGATGGATGGCCTTTGCACAGCTTCACTTTGTGCACCAGTAGTGCCATTTCCTGAAACAGGAGGCCCTTACAACCCCTGGCTAACCAAGTGGGGCATGGGTTTAAGAAGCAGGTAACTAAGCTCATAACTGTCCACTTGCTCAGGCCCAACAGGTTCGAACTATTATCAGATAGTCAGACAAGACTGGCATTCAGGCATCTACACTGAACCTGTACTGAAGCTGTTGTTTATGTGGGAACAAATTTGAGCAATTTGTTCAACAGGTGCTTTGCAAATTTTTCAGCACAGCCCTGTAGATGACTATCTGTGCATGCAATAAAGACAGAGAAGTACAGATAGTCCTCAATTTATGATCACAGTTGAGCCCAAAATTTATGTTGCTAAGTGAGAAATTTGTTAAGTGAATTTTGCCCCAGTTTATGACTTTTCTTCCCACATTTGTGAAGGGAATCACTACAGTTCTTAAAATCGTAACATGGAATCTGGTTTCCTCATTGATTCTCCTTGTCAGAAGATCACAAAAGATGATCATGTCTCTGGGACATTGCAACCGTCATAAATGAGAGTCAGCTGTCAAACATCCAAATGTAAATCACGTGACCATGGGGGATGCTGTAATGTTCATAAGTGTGGGAAATGGTCAAAAGTCACTTTTTTCAGTGCTGTCATAACTTTGAACGGTCACTAAATGAACTGTTGTAAGCCAAGGACTACCTGTATTGTCACTTTGCTGCTTTAGTGATTCCTTAATAGTGGCTTCCACTGCATTCGTCCTTCATCGATCTCCAGCAAAGCTCCAGATGTTGCTTCTCCTGTTTCATCTGCCTCCACTTCTGCAAGTCATGGACAACAATGAGTTACACAAAAGGAGAGTGGCTGCATCAGTGTGACCCAATCCAAAGCCACAAGTGTCCTCTGGTTCCAAGCAATGATCAAGGCCTCACCTGGATTGTGGAACAGGCTATCAAGAATAACCCCTAATTCTCTCTAGAACACATCATTAGTCACCGAGGCTGGCAAGCCTAATATCTATTAGGGCCTAGTTATTTTTTGGGATTGTCTTGTCTCCTATAATTTCTCAATACAATCTGACAAAATTGGTTTCTCCTACTTTTGCCTCATCTGGATGACACTATTTTGAGGGTGCTGGTTATGTTTGATTTTTACTATTTGCATTTGTTAACTCTGAAAGACTGAGCCGACCTAGAAATATCAAATACAAATAAATTTATTTATATTCCTGTGATCCATGGATGTTGTCAGGAGAGGAATGCCTGAAGAAAAGAGGCTTTGATTTTTATAGAGGTGCTAATGGGCTGTGCAAATCTGTCATTTCGACTCAGTAACTTTGAAAAGAATTTCAAAAGGGAAAAAAAAACCATTGGCAGTTTTAACTCTGAGGTAATCTAACCTGAGGGATTTACAGTATTTTACTGGATAAAATCAGGAAATGTAATCTCGTATTGTTCACTTGTTAAGTGAATATGGCTTCTCCATTGACTTTGTCAGAAGATCAGATAACAGATAATCAGAGTTGGAAGGTACCTTGTAGGTCATCTAATCCAACCCCCTGCCCAAGCGGGAGACCCTACACCATTTCGGACAGATGGCAGTCCAATCTCTTCTTGAAGGTCTCAAGTGATGGCGCTCCCACAACTTCTGAGGGCAAGCTGTTCCATTGATTGATTGTTCTCATTGTCAGAAAGTTTCTCCTTATTTCCAGGTTAAATCTCTCCTTGTTCAGTTTCCATGCATTATTCCTTGTCTGGCCTACAGGCACTTCAGAAAATAGTTTGACCCCTTCCTCCCTGTGGCAGCCCCTCAAATATTGGAACACAGCTATCATGTCTCCCCTGGTCCTTCTCTTCACTAGACTAGCCATGCCGAGTTCCTGTAACCGTTCTTCGTATGTTTTAGCCTCCAGTCCTCTAATCATCCTGGTTGCTCTTCTCTGTACTTTTTCTAGAGTCTCAACATCTTTTTTTATAATGTGGTGAACAAAACTGGATGCAGTACTCTAGGTGTATTAGCCAAAGAAAAACACAGAATTTGGCTGTGTGGGTCCACAACCATATTATCTTCCCTGAGAATAAATTCCCCAAAAATATAAATTGAACTCAGCTGGACATGTTCTTTGGGCATGATGATTTTTCCAGAACAAAAGCTTCTTGTTGATAACATAGTTAGAAAAATCTATTATGGGGATGGTTTTACAACTTTCTAACAGCTTAATGTAGCTTCTAGGGCTCTCTGTGTGATTCTTGTGCTATGGTTTTTAAAAACTCAGTTCTTACATAATCCCTGATAGGATTGCCACCTTCTTACTGATTTGCTTTGTGTTGTGTGCCCTTAGCCTTATTAACACATGCTCCACACTGGCATTTGCAAAGTTAAGCTTAGCTTCTGTGGCTGATAAATGCACTTTGCTAGAATTGTCAGACTGCCATCAAAAGCAAGTCAATTGCCCCAATTAAATTACTAAAATTTTAGTGTTTCTATATCGTGGTCAGAGCAACTGTCTCCGTAGATAAACCAGGCTCCTGCATCAGTTACAATTCTTGGCCCAATTCCTTTAAACTGCTACTGGAAATCAAGCTCAGGTAAACAGCTGAGAGCACCACACCCCAAGCAACAGAGTACAATTGTGAGATTACATTAAGGCTAGGTCACACTGGCCAGCAGATGCAAAACGTATGCAAAAAGGACACAGCGGATGAGCAAATTTTCGGGGGTGGCTCCATCCGTTGGTCATCCGCTCCAAAAGTGGCAAAAATTTGCAAAACAGAACGGAAAAGAAAGGAAAAGAACGGACGTGGTAGTATGTAGCAGGGATGTTAAAGGGATGTTCATAGGAAGCCTAGAGGATGTATATTAGGATGCAAACCGTTCACTGCTCATCCTTTCTATTTCCGTGCTACTAACGCTGTGTGTAGACGTTTCGTGTACCTTTGTTCCTCCCTCTTTCCGTTTTCAGCTGCAGCGGATGTGAGTTGCGAGGATGCCTAGAGGATGCAGAGAGGATACAGCGGACGTTTAACGGATGATAAACGGACATAGAACGTTTGTTGCTCGGATGTCACGGATTTACATCGTACACAGCGGAAAGTTCATCCGCTCAAAAAGTTTTGTGCAGCTCAAAACTGCTCGAGTGGATGAAATCTCAGTGGATGGATGCTCAAAGGATGGAGCGTATGAAATACGTATGGAGTGAGTACCAAACGGATGCATAGCGTTTTCCAACGGATGGCAAGCTTTTTTTAACGTTTTACATCCTCTTTGCATCCGTTGGTGCAGTGTGACATGGGCTTTAGGCTGCATTGTGATTTTTCTTGAGTGCTATTGTTGGTGTATTCCTGTGTCTCACTTTATCAGGGATAAAGGATAGCTTCTAGGTGAGGGTGTAATTTTGCATGTGATGTGCCCCATTCTGGGAACTATATGGAGGCAAGAAATTATGCCACTTTCCATATAAAACTTCTCTGTTCTCCCACACACAGCTCTTTCTTCTTAACAAGAAAGAAAATGCCAAGAAGGAAAAAAGAAACCATGGCTCAGTGTCTTTTCATTGGGAGTGCCAGAAGCCTCCATTTGAAAACCCCTCAAAAGACATAAAAGAACGAAAGTTTGAAAACCAGGGCAAAAGAACCCATATGAAGAACCTGTATAGGGACCAGAAAGCTTTTCAAGCCAGTACGCATATTGGAAAATTTTAAACACAGGTTGTAGGCGTTTTCACAAAATGCCCCCCATAGAGAGTTTGCCTGTTATATAATGGTTGCTATGGTGGGCATAGCCAGTTACAAAAGTGCCAGTTTTACAAAATGCTATTTTTGGTTCATTTACTCAGTTCCTGTCCTGGGAAAACAGGTTACAGGCAGCAGCTCCTTTCCAAAGGACCAGCGCAAATCTTTAGGGATATAGCTGTACGGGTAATCCTTGACATATGACCACAATTGACCACAATTTTTGTTGCTAAGGGAGACAGTTGTTAAGTGAGTTTTGCTCCATTTTTTAAACTTTCGTGCTGCAGTTGTAATGTGAATAACTGCATTGTTAAATTAGTGACATGGTTATTAAGGAATCTGGCTTCCCTATTGACTTTGCTTTCTTAGAAGTGATCACAAAATATGATCACATGATCCCTGGGCATTGCAACCATCATAAATATGAACCAGTTGACACCTGAATTTTTGATCATGTGACCATGGGGATGCTGCAATGGTCATAAGTGAAAAACAGTCATAAGTCCATTTTTTTTAGTGCCATTGTAATTTTTAAAAAATAAATTTTATTAATTTTCTACCATGTTTCTCACAAAATAAGTCCAGGCCTTATTTTTTTTTTGACTCCTGAAAAAACGGCTAGGCTGTCTTTTTGGGGGTGACTTAATTTCCTCCCCCACCTAGAGTGACCCATACGCACGTACCTCACCACGAGGCCGCTTCTATCGGCCAACGAAAGCTCCCTGAAGGCAGAGTCCCCAGCTTCTTCAGGACGTGGCATGGCTGCCTGTGTCCCCTCGTCTTTAGGCAGTCTCTTTCAGGCCATGGAAACTCCCCAAATGCAGTCAATAGCCACACACACGCACACTCCCCTCGCTGCGAGGCCGCTTCTACCAGCCGGTCGAAATGGCTGGTGACTGCACTTGGGGAGCTTCCATCACCCGAAAGAGACTGCCTAAAGGCGAGGGGACACGGGCAGCCACGCCNGGCAAGTTTTCTCCCCGCTCCCCGCCCTTCCCCCCATTTCTTTTCATCTCGTGTAGTTCTAACGAACGATGTGAGAAATGGCGGGGAAACGCATGGTTTAAATAGGCCTAAATTTTGGGGGCGGGGCTTAATTTCACCTCATGCCTAGAAATCATGCTGGGCCTTCCTATTGGTGGAGGCCATATTGTTGGAGAAACACGGTATTAATTATATTTCTTAGTGCTTAATAAACATCATGTTGTCTGGGTATTTAATTTGCTTAATAATACAGATTCTATTCTTACTCTCCACCCCTTTTTTATTTTATTTATTTTATTTTATTTGGTTTGTCAATTGCTTACAAGCTGGTAAAATAAGTTCCATGTTTGATAATATTCTGTGTCTTCTTTCTGTTTGATTTTCAATGTAAGTCTATCCATTTCTGCACAGTCTAGTATCTTCTTAATTATCTTTTCATTTTGCAGTGTTTCTTCATCTTTCCAATATTGTGCAAAGATAATCCTTGCTGCTGTTAAGACACGTAATACTAAATACATACTTTTCTTATCAAAATTTTCTGGTATCATCCCTAATAAAACAGTTCAGGTTTAAAATCTATATGATTCCCTATTATCTTTTCTAGCCATCTGTGTATTTTTGCCCTAATTTTTTTTCTTTTAGCACAAGTCCACCACATATGGTAAAATATGCCTATCTTTTGATGACATTTTGAACATTTGCTAGACATATTTTTAAACATTTTAGCTAACCTCGCAGGTGGTAAAAGCCATCCATAAAACATTTTATATACATTTTTTTTATAAAAAATTGCCATTGTTAATCTATAGTTCCTTTCCCATAACTTTTGCCATTGTAAATTGTAAGTGCATTGTAAGGGCCATTGTAAATTTGAATGATCACTAAATGAATGGTTGTAAGCAGAGGTGGTATTCAGCCAGTTCTGACAGGTTCTGGAGAACAGGTAGCAAAAAGTTTGAATAATTTGGAGAACCATCAAATACCACCTCTGGCTGGCTCTGCCCCCATCTATTCTCTGCCTTCCAAGTCCCAGCTTGTTTTGTTCGGAAAAACACGAGGTAGACCGGGTTCCAACAGCAAAGTCTTTATTTAAGTCAGCATGTAGAAAGAGGAAATTGGCTCAAGCCGCCGCCGGTTCTTTTTATATCTTTTGCCCGGCCGGCTTGCAGCCGAATGACAGTTGTTTAAATTTTGCCGCCTTCACCGCGGCTTGCAGGGAATGCAGCCGTTCTTGAGGCAGCCAATGGAATGCATTATTTGAAGAAAACCGGGTTATTTGCATACAGGAACAACACACTACCCCTCCCCTCCTCGGTTTGCGAGTACTTTTACGTCGTGACGCGTAGTCTCGCAATTGTAAGGCAGGGCTTCTTTCGGGCTCGACTTGACTCTTGCGCGGTTTCATTGTTCGACTGTGTCTTCGACCGGCTATTCGAGGAGGTTGTTGCTGCTGTCCTCTCTCTTTCTCTCTGGAAAACCGTCTCGGAACGGACGGTCCATTGCGTGCAGGCCCTTGCATCATGTTCCGACACGCCTGAGTTGCTTTGGCCTGGCGGCTTCGCCGCTCCCTCCCCGATCCTTTTAGGCACGGCAGGTTTGAGTCGCGATTGGCTGGCCTCCTTCGGTCCGGTGGATTTCCAAAAATGCAATTTTCCTTCAAACAGTGAGTCTGTCGTGCTTACCTTTTTTTGATTTGATTGTTTATCCGGCGTTGTTTTTTAACGGTATCTTGTAATTTATTTTTCGTGTTTCCCCCCATCTTCTTTGGCTTTGAAATCCCTGCCTCATTTTGTAGCTCGTGGCAGATATTGGTGTGCGTGCTTTCATGGCTCTCTCAGTTTCTCGAGCTGCGGAAGACTGGTCAATGTGCCGACGGATACTCTCAACACTCCGACTCGCATACGAGTCTCAACACGTTAATTCGGTATGACTTTGGCCTGGTTACAGTTGCTGAGATTGTTCCCCGGTACCTTACGTTCTACAGTGGGGTGTCCGTAAGAGATTTTTGCATATAGAGGTCGCCAATTTTAAAACTCTCTGAGTCGTGTGTGGACGAGTCTGGCGGGTTTTCTGGTGTGAAGTTTGGGTTCGGTGATGCCGATCTTAGAGCTGCTCGAGTCTGGAGTTTCTCTCCCCATTCATTGTAGGTCTTGGATGGGGTTTTGTTGGTTGTGGTACTGTGGTGTTAATTGTTGGCGGGTGTGAGTCAGCCGTTTTATTTGGTTTGGATGTCCCCATGTCCATTTCTTTCTAGCCCTCCTTGGTGAACTCCTGACCGATTTCTTTCAGCCCTTACCTTGCCGTGCCGGATGGGCCGGCGCTGTACGGAGGCATCGTCTAGAAGGTATACCTAGGCGAGGCAGGCTTAGTTTTCGAATGGATAGGCGTGGTTCTAAGTGTGAGGTCCGGTGTATCGGAACCAACTGAAGTACGTCTGGTAGGACCCGTCGGTCGCAAAAAGTTTGTCTAGTTCTTTTATCACCATTTCTGTTGTCGTTGATGAGCATGGTTTACCTCTAGCCAATTTGAGTATGCGTCCACGACACGATCAGAAAAACGTGCTGTCCCTTATAGGCCTCGCAAGTCGATATGTATCCCGCGAATACATGCAGCGCAAGGGACCCTTTGTATTTCCAACGTAGTTCCTGTCATACGGGTGCCGTCAATTGGGAGAGTTGGTCTGGCTTCTCTGGCACTTTGTTGGGGCCACGAGGTGACCCAATATATTCCAATGTCCTTGTGTCAGGATATGCCCAGGCCACCGAACATAGGCTCCTTGCGAGGCTTTTATTTTAAACTCGGGTGTCCTCGTGAGCATACTAGTGTTTGCAGGAACTGCCTGTTTTTAATTTTGTTTGGTGATGACTACTCCGGCGTCACCACAGTAGACATCCCTTCTCTATAGATAGTTTCGGTTTGTGCTGGGTCCGGAGGTTTAAAAGTCTCGCTTTTTTGATTTTTCCGGCCACCTCTACTACCCAGTTCAACTATATCGGGCAGGTCAATGGGGTCTTTTGCCGTGGCTCTGGTGACATCGTTCGCCGGAGATTGTAGATCGGGGCAGTGTCTCATGTTGTGGAGGCGGTCATCGTGTGGGTTCGCGCGGTCTTCTTCTCCAGTTACGGTTGCAATGGACGCTCTGCTTGAAGGCGTCCGCACTCGCGGAAATTTGCTTCCACTGGCCGGTTGATTAGGTTGGATAAAATGAGGTAGCTGCCTAGAAAAGCCTCAGACCACCTAGTTCTATTAGGCGGGACAGGATGTTTTGGTGTGGGTTTGTGTCCGCCAAATCCCAAGTATGTCGGTATGTGGATTAAGGTGGTTGACCAATTATGAGAAGCCTCGCCCGGTACAGTGTATTAATATGGAAAGAGCGTTTTACCCAGCGACAATTGCTAGGGCCTCTCTGTTCCAGTTGGCTGTAGTTCGATCTCACGGCAGTCCAGCCGCTCTAGACTTGTTGATAGAGTTTTGAGTCTCGCAAGTTATGCGGGCGGGCAGACCGCACTCAGGGCGCCTCATCTCTCCGTCGTGGAGGAGTTGTTCGGTGGCTCAGGATGGCTCCGATGTCAATACACAGGGTGACTCGACGCTCGCAGGGTCACTCTCCACGCTACCGTAAGGGTGAGCGAAACCCACAACCGTGTGGTGTCGCTGAATTGGATTGAGAACGGGGTATTCGAGGTTGCAATCTTTTTGATTTGTATCTAGAACACGGGCTTTTAAACTTTCTTTGTGCACCTCAAGCTCCAAATTTATTGCTTTTTTGTGTCTAGATACGCGGGGCCGAATTGCCATCCTACAGGCGCTGCGGTCAACTTGGTCCGATGGGTAAGCAAGGGATGGCCTAATAATAGAAGAAGTTGTAGCCTGGGTTCGTTGCTATTGTTGTCCTTAGTTGCGTAGGGAATACGGTGGGTTCGGTAAAGAAAGTTTATTAGACCCAAGAATGACCTGTAACCTCGCTGGTGTTCTTGGCTCTGGTGCGTTATATTATAGCGTTTGTGTTTTCATTTTCGGTGGGGTGTTAACCCTCTCCGTCTATTCGAAATCCACCGACCCGAAATTCGGCGACGGCTCTTTTTGGCCTCAGCTAGCACTTTCTTTTTTAACTTTTAGTCCACGCATTCTCCAACTGAATTTGGTTAGGTAACCTTTTTTAGTGGTCTCGGTTTAAGATTTGGGTTTTTCGTTTTTTTGCTAGAGTTAGGACGTCGATCGGGAAGTATCGGTGACTCCTTGTATGACGGCGTTTAGGAGGCGTTCCATGAGGCTTTTGAAAAAAGCGCCAACTGGTATGCCGCATGAGCCAACTGACTCCAAATTGGGAGGTCTCTATCGCCATCCTCGAATGCCCCTTGTGTGCTGCACTTGATAGTCTGTGCATGCTTCCGCTCCGCCTCTCGGGCATACTGGGATATGTTGGTCATGCTTGTGCCAGGTCGAGTTTGGCAAAAATTTTTCCTCCCCCCAGGGAATGTAGCAAGTGCTTTGGAGAGAGCCATACTCAGGCACCACCGGGTAATGCCGCTCTGTTGACCGAATTAGTGCGTGGGGTTCAGGGTTCGCCTTGTTAGTCTACACAAGATTCGGATTGACCCGTCGGGGCTTAATCGTGTGGGCACTATCAGCCGGCATTTCCCATGTTTGCTAGGAGCCCTCCTAAAGGCTCTAGCAGCCCCCTGGGCTACTAATTTGGTTTAGCTGTTCCTTCGAGTGTTTTGCTTATTAAAGCACCAAAAGGAACTCGCCGAGCTGGTCTATGTCTTTGGGCTACAATATCGTGAGGCAACTTGCTACAACTTGAAAAAGAAATGAGGTTCTTCCCCGACCCGCGCCACAGGTACTTACCCAATGACCGGGTCGATACACGTCCTGGGTGAGAATGTCCGAGACGAAGGTCTTCCTTCCCCAGTCCTGTCCTCGATGCCTGTCAGTCGCCTCGGTCTGATCCCGGTCAATCCCGATGCAACCCTCACAAACGGGGCAGCGGCCGAACCCAATTCAGACTGCCCAGAGGCTCGGCCCTGTCGTTCGGAAGTCGACTCATGGTCAGCGGGGAGTAGTCTCGGGCGTGTCGCAGCCATTATACCACAGACGGACTTTGAATTTGCCCAATTGCCACCGCACTAGCCCGGGATTCGGTTTTTCCCTGGGTAGTCCTTGGAGCATGTAAGCAACTGCTTATTTTGAGTTCTGAGGGTCGGTCGGGATGGCCCAGGGGACTAGTTGCTTGCCTATAGTGTTCCACAGAGTCGACATCTCGACGAGAAGAGGATCCCGAGTCCACTCCATTTCGCAGGCGTTTTTCCTCAATTTTCATGTTACAATAGACTTGTCCTGTTACCGTTTACCGTCGTTTAGCGCCTCTATCATACTCGCCTAACAATGTTTGCATGTGCCTAAATCCTCGTCATGTTATAGCGGGTTTGACTGTGTTGGTTCGCGACACTTTCTCTGCCCTGCTAAGCCGAGGGCTCGTGCTGTCGTGGCTGGAGGAAATTGCGCGCGCTCTCGCTCGGGCCAGTTTAGTTTTTTCTGTTCTGCAGACTTTCTCGATGTGCCCTTCATTTCTTGCAACTTCTGCAGATTGGCATCGAGAAATCTGCATTCGCTCTCGGGTGCTTCCTCCGCGATTTCCAGCGGCGTTTCCCGCCAATTCAAAAATTTGCTTTTGGGTCACGTGCGTCTTCCTTTCTTGCCCGGCCCCACACCGGATGGCGAGCAGTAGCGGAGTGTAAACACGTGGACGTCTTGGCGTGCCGCAATCAAATCCGGCCATTCGATCTGTGACTCGGATAGTCTCCTTCCATACGTCGTAATCGGTCAACGTACAAGGGTGCGTCGGTCAGCAGCAGTCCCCGGCACCAGGCAAGTCGGTTACACGAGACACGGAGAGGATATGCTCTCTCGGCACTCCTCGTGGGTGCGCACGCGCAAGTGAGGCTATGTGTCCGATGCGCCCTGCTCGTGATGTCCACCTCTGAGTGCTCATGGTATAACAAACCGGATGACGCACTTTTTTCAGACACTGATAGCTTCGCGCGGCGCTTGAGCTTCCGCGTCAGCAGTATGGCCTCAAGCCTGAGCGGTGATCGGTTAGTATAGTTTCAGCCAGCCTCCTATTTGTGCCGCGCACGATACCGATACTACGAGCCCAAGAATTACTCTCCGTTCCCCTCAATCGCCCTCGTCAGATGGTGTTGAGAATATTCGCGAATGGGTCTCCCCCTATCTGTCGGCTGTGCGCGCGGCAAAGGACTGGCACGGCCACCGATCAGTCGCGCTATCCGTCTCGGAACCATCTCTCTCCTCTGTTCTACGATCCTCCCATCCAGGTGGCTGAGACAATCTCGTCGCGGCGATACATTATAGAAGAGTTGTTCGTGATACCGTGAGCCGATGGGCGCTAGTGGTGTTTTCCTCACGCAGTAAGAGTTTCTGCGTGGAAGCTCGGGACCAGGTTAGCTGGCGTTGGAGCGTTCGGAAACGCCTGGGCATGGGCCGTGGTCGCCGGCCAAACGGGCTTCGGCCATGTTTGAAAAATGGTCGGTTCCGCAGGTGGTGATAGGGTAGAAAACTACCCGGACCATATTCGTCCTCTAGTAGAGCGCCCAGAATGTTCGGACCGAGCGCTGTCCGATCTCGTATGCTGTACTCCAGGTACAGTGGCGTGGAGAGGCTGGGTCTGGGCTGCAATACCGCTCCACAAAACTCCCAGTGCTACTGCCTACCTTGGGCATTAAAAGGTCCGACAGGGGGACAGAGCGGCATGGGCGTTGCCGTGGGTGTATCCTCAGCCATTCTCATACGTAATTGTCGTCTTGGAATTTTCTCTGCACGACAAGTAGGACGTGGCGAGTCCTGGGAAGGTGAAGGCGGTATAGCAGTTGGTAGGGAACGACTCCCACCCCTCGTCGCACAAGCTGATTTTGTTTCGAAAGACACTGCAAAGGCTAGACCGCCAGACAGAGCTCGTTCAAAACAGACAGAGAGTGCTTTGAATATATATAAAGGCAAGTCAACCGCGCTTATGATAGAAACGCGAGGACATTGGCTCAGACGCCAGCGACCGGTCTTCATATGCATATCTTACAGGCGCCGGCCCGGCTTGACAGGCACAATAGACAACCAGTATGTATATAAATTGTTCGGAACGGCTTCGCCTCTGCTGGCCAGTCGCCAGGGATTGGTTCAAAAGGAACCAATCCCTTATCGTTCTTAGCAGCCAATGGGAATGCATTATTTAAAGCCGGTTATTTGCATACAGAACACAGCTGATTGGCTGGGTCTTCTTTTGTTGTCTTGCACAGGAGAACGGAGCTGGAAAGCAGGTTAGTGGGCTGGAGAGGGAATGGGGATTTTATAGTATCCTTCCCTTGGAGTGGAGTGGGAATGGAGATTTTGCAGTAACCTTCCCCCTGGAGTGAGGAGGGAATGGGATTTGCAGTAACCTTCCCCCTGGAGTTGGAAGGGAATGGAGATTTGGGAGTATCCTTCCCCTGCTACGCCTATCAAGCCACGCCTACAGAACTGGTAGTAAAAATTTTTGAATCCCACCACTGGTTGTAAGTTGAGGACTACCTATAGCAAGGGCCCCAACTTTCTTAACATGAAATTGTTGTTGGACAAACAGTGGATTGGCCCAGGCAAATGCTGGATTCGTTTTTCTTTCCTGTTGCAAAGTTGCCAATTATCATACCAGGTGAGAAATTGTTACCAGTTTATTCTGCAGAGCAACAGAGAAGTGTGCTCGAGGGGTAAATCCACAAATTGAGAGCCCCAGTACACAAGTTAGCATAGTTCTTAAACACTTCTAGAAACAGTCAGGCATGGTCCTTGACAAGCAATAAGTAACAAGCTGTAAATTATTCACACTTCTGGTGGAACAGAGCCATGGCAGAAGGTGGATTCCCTACTAAAATGTTAGAGTTAATATGTTTACAACAGATAAAGGGCAGTTAACCTTAAACCTATTATGTCTATTGGACAGGATGGTATGAGTTTTTTCATTAGACTACCATAGGATCATTCTTCCAGGAATTTGGGGTCCTCAAATTTGTAAGGACCCCCCAAAAGGGATACAGAGACCAAAAAAGGAGTTTTAACATTTCAACACAAAAATGTTGAAACTCCATCTCTGGTTAAATCTAGTTATAAACAGCTCAGCAATTCCATCTTCCTTTTATATGGACAATTAAGGTCATACGGATACACTAAATTCAACTGTCTCCAACCTTAAACCTATTCAAGACCTATGCCCATGGCATTTCCTACCCCTCTGTACCTAAACAGCACATCTCTTCCAAGATGTCTTGACATTTAATGGGATTCTTTTTTCTTCTCAAATTTGCAGACCAATTACTTTTAGAATGTGTCATTTCATCCTGTCATGCAAAAGTTATTGTGTTTATACATAAATAGCTGCTCTGGGCACTTTTCTGCAATGGCAGAATAAAGATACAATACCAATAAAGAGAGACTTTGATGCATTTATATACACATTGGCATGGGATTTTCTTCTGCCCTCTGGTTGTGCTTGGGTAAATGCTATTCCAGCCAAAGGTCTCACCATCTTGTCTTTTATAGAGGGTTCCAAAGTTCAACTTCCTGTTTGCTTTCTTCCACATTAATAAGGGATAACTATGAATAAATGTCTGCCCATATTCCTTCTGTGATAAAAACAAAATGTATAGGAAAGCAAACTGGCCAGAATGCAAATATAAAGATCCCTGGCATTTTGGTCAGCAAATGCAAGGATGGGATTTCTATTGATATTTAAGTTATTTCTTCCTTTGTGTAAAATGTTGTAGGAAGTTAGCACTCTTCCAACAGTGTATTTTTCTATATCTCTGTCAGCACCAACAATACAGTAGCATCAGATATAATTCATTACACAGAGGGAAGCTGATGTTTTAGAACAAGAAAATGAGCCTTCTTTAAATCAGAATGCAAAAATGTGGTGGAAACCTCCTCTCTTCAAGATAGGAACAACAAGGAAACAACACTTGCTGTCAACAATAAAAATCCATTATTTTAGTACAGTTGATTACAGAATATTCTATAAAGCATGGAAGCACCATGAAACCTACTAAATTGTCCAGCTATATGGAAATTCCTGCCCATATAGGCCCTTAGAATTACTAACCCTTGTACTTTAATTTGGCATATTTTAAATTAGCCAATAGTGAGGCTGAAGAATGAAGAAAGAAGAACTTTCTTTTCTATGATTAGAACAGATTTTTGCATTTATATCACTTGCATGTCTATGCACTAGTCGTACTATTATATCCATGTTGAAAAATCCAGGCAGCCAATAGGTGGCAGCAAAGAAATGAAAACCAGGAGAGCACCCGTTAGTCATTTTGATATCTTGAATTGAATAGAAGAAAGGCCAGGGGAAAAAACTTTGGCCAATCAGTTCAGTATCAGTGTTGTAGAGCGGCAGAAGAACCTGAGGCAAACATGGAGCAAACTTCAGCTCTTACTTTATTGTAGCAATAAAGGGTTGCTGCGACTGCCACGCTAACAAGGCAGCCAGCTGGCGGACAACAGCTGATGCCATTTGACAGTTCCCTTTT
>BHFT01028507.1:0-32464 GCA_004320025.1 Laticauda laticaudata
CGAGACCGGTGTTCCAACAAACAGCTCTTTATTATAACAACTCAGTGAGTTGTAACAGAACATTTGCCGAAGCCGCAGCAGCCCTTTTTATAGTGGCTGCTCATGGCTTGCGGCCAATGACAGTTCTTTAAGAATTCCCACCGTCAGGTGGGCCAATTGCAATGGTACTTTATTATCCAATCCTTTTGCGGCCTGCTTGGCCAATCAGATTTAGGTATTTGGAGTATTCTAATTTCTATACATAACATTTGGAATCCTAACTATTCTTCCAAGTCATTAAAAGAGTAAATTTAATTGATCTCATAGGACTTAAAACTTCTGAGAAATCCAGCTTATGCTTCTAACGCACCGCCTGATTCCAGTCAAGCTAGCAGTTCCTTGTTTTTTCAGAAACCACTGGCAGAACTTGATACTATAAATTATTTATACTATGTAATAGGGCAAACTTGGAGTATCATAAATCCTGCATAAAGGGATATGTATCTGTGCTTTTTCTTTGAGTATGGAATTTTTTTTACAAGATGGTGAGTTTACAAGATGGTTTTGCAAGATAATACAATCTTTCAAAGAGCCCATTACAAGTTCTTGTTTTAGGTACTTTTGTTGTTGCTTTTTCTATGTTCTAGGCTGCACTCCAAAACATTGGTGGGAAATTTTGGAGCTGGAAAAAGAACTAAGTTTGATTCATGTTGAAACATAATTAAAAGTAAATGAATATACTGCAGTTAATATGATTCTTTCCCATATATTTTGCCCTCTTATTGCATTACTTTTGGAATTTGGAGGATCATTTATAGCCCAATAGCCATGTAGATTCATGCTATCACGAATGAAGGTGAATATATGCGTCCCGGGATAATGTTGCAGGATCCAATCAGGGTCGATTCCTGGGACAAGAGTTTTAATCTCCTGACCTTTTGGATTGTTGCTAGAGTCCATTCTCAGGGAACTTCTGTCTTGCAGAGTGTGTGCTTTGGGATGTTCTGTGTGTTGTATTAATAGGGTGCCTGTTGTATATGGCTTTTTAGATGTTGATTGGGGTGTTGATGGCTGGCTATTAAGTCATTGGATGTTGTTTGCTTATGCTGCCAAGCCCTCACTTCCTATTTACTTGATAAGTGGGTAGTAAATCAGCACTCCTCTTGACTGACAAGGGGCCTGTTTCTCAGGCTTTCATCACTTCCCTGGCTGTTTTTGTGCCTGCTTGTCCAACAATCTTCGTAGCTGCAAAATTGAATTTATGTTCTTGTTCCTTGCAGTGTGAGGCTACCAACGAGTTCAAGTCTCCTTATCTGACTGCTGGCTTGTGTTCATGCTATCATATTTAATGAGGCGAATGCAGTATACCACAAGATCAAAGAGGCGTAATGATTTAATTTGTTTTAATTTGTTTCATCAGTGTTTGTACTGTAGTATGATTACAATTGCATTTGTCTTCATTTCTACCCTCTCCTCCTATCAGTTTGCATAGAAGGGAAGAATACAACTCCATAGACTGTTCCTTATCCAAAATTGTACTCATCCAGTCATGATTTCAGAATTAATATTTCCTTTTCAAAATTGATGCTTGTTTCCGCTTCCCTCCTCCTCTTTTCCTTCTTTTTTATGGTCTGTGAATCTTAGGATTGGGGCTATCCAATCTTGTTTTAACAATTAGGGAATAGTCTCTTATGTAATCTAGAATAAAGTGGGAAATGAAGTCCAGCAGATCAGAGAGGTCCTACCTTGGGAAAGACAATATTATTCAGTTGAACAGGAACCAATTTTTTTTTTATACTTGAAGCTATTTATTTGTAGTTGCATAAAACAACTTTGAAGATTGTGGTTTCGGCATTCAGGTCGTCCTTGACTTACAACCATTCGTTTAGTGACTGAAGCTGCAACGGCACTGAAAAAATGTGACTTATGGCCTTTTTTTCACCCTGACAACCATTGCATCATCTCCATGGTCACATGTTCAACATTTGGATCCTTGGCAACTGGCCTATATTTCTGACAATTGCAGTGTCCCAGAGTCATGTGATCAATTTTGCAAACTTCTGAAAAGCAAAGCCAATGGAGAAGCCAGACTCAATTTACAATCGTGTTACTAACTTAACATTTGCAATGATTCACTTAACAACTTTGGCACCAAAAAAAAGGTTGTAAAATGGGGCAAAGCTAGTGGTGGGATTCAGCTGATTTGCACCAATTTGGCAGAAACGGTAGCTAATTTTTTGTGGAGTTCGGCAAACCGGCTAAATAGCGTGCTTCATCATGCCTGACCCCGCCTTGCCTCTTCCTCCCCTCTTAGCCAGCAAGCAGCTGGGAGGCTGAAAGTTCAGGTGAGTGGCTGGGAGGCCAGGCGAGGCGAGGTGCCCCTTGACATGATTGATATTGAGTTGGCCACACCCACCCAGTCACATGACCACCCAGTCACATGACTGCTCAGCTACGCCTACCCAGCTGGTCATTAGGGTAGAGAACCAGTTGTTAAATTATTTGAATTCCATCACTGGGCAAAACTCATTTAACAACTGTCTTGCTTAGCAATGGAAATTTTGGATTCAGTTGTGGTTGTAAATTGAGGACTACCTCAGGAGGAGATCGGATTATAAATTAAAGAAAGGGCACACATTAAGAATTATGGAATGCTGGGGCCAGTCAGACTAAAGAATATGGAGGTTGTTGGAAAGGAATAGAATAACTTGATCTCCTGATAAATGGGTCAGAAAAGAAAATTCAGGAAATGTATTCAGTGCAATTAAAGAAACCTTCCTTCTCGTGTTGTTTGGGGAGATTTCAGGGTGGAGTGATTAATGATTCATAGGTGGGGTTTTTTTTTCTATTTAGTAAGAAAATGCCTTACTGCCTTATCACTGGCGTAGCAATCCTTTGAAAGTCTTTCTTCACAATGGTGCAGTTTCCTTGATGGATTTCACTATCTTCAAATACATGGCATTGTATCAAAAGAATTACAGAAACAAAGGGGAATATGGAGACATTTGACTGAATTTGAAAATCTTGTAGGTGACTCAGAACAATTGTTAGGATGTATTTATAGACTTCTGGTGAAGTATGACTCAGAAAGCAAACGGGTCAGGGACTGTGATTAAATGGAAGCAGAGTTTGAATACAGTAACAGAGATGCCACAGTGAGAATTTCTATGGAAGAACCTTAAATCTAGTCTGAGCACTATATTCAGAGAACATTAGTATAGGATGTTTTATCACTGGCATATTACCCCACTTTTGACAATTAAGATGGATAATTTAACGTTTGTTATTAGTAAGAAAGCATTCAGGTTCATAGCTGGTAGCCAAATCCAGCACTCCCAAAACAGCAGTAGTAAATTGTGTCATAGAAGATTTTAATATATATACTGGACTTTGCCACAAAGGATTCAAAGATGACAGACTGCTTCAGAGTGTGTTGGGGTGTTTTTGCAGCCCCTGGGTTGCAACTCCTTAAAGCAGCTGTATCTTTTTCTAGAATCATGTGGTGGCCTCCATAGATGGAGGGTGGAAATTTAATATATTTGGCTTAAAGAATTTTATACAGGTGCTGCCTGAGTGCCTTCATGTCCTCTAAAATCCACTCTTTGCCTTCAGATCCAAAGGACTGTGCAGCCCTAGGATGTAGTGCAAATGAAAACTGCAGCACTTCCTTTGTCAGTCTTTTGGGTCGTGATGCCTCATTGTCCCCTTTTAATAACTTTGAAAATTCACACCCTGATTCATGAGGAAGAAGCCCCAAGTCTTGTTTGAATCCTCACCTCCTTCTCACTCAGCAGAGAGTGGACTATTTTGCAACTGTGGATCATCTGATCTTTTAGGACTTTTGCCATTTTGAATTAAAGGGACAATTGCCCACTTGTTTCCTCCTCCCAGCATCTATACAACAATCCCCAACATTTCTGGTTTTGTGGATGGGGGGAGGGGAGAGGGGATGGTTCTGCATGGGGGTGGGGGGTCAGCAAGCTCGCAAACGGAGCTGTGCATACATGCACAGTCACTTGCCATTTCCATAGCCCAGTTCTGAATGTCCCATAGCACAGTACTGGGCTGCAGCCAGGGGGTTGGGAACCCCTGCTCTACTGCCTCTGTTTTGATTTATGCCAGATGATGTTGCTAGCATACCAATCCCAATGGGCAAGGGGACTGATATCTTTCCGTTGTCTTACTTTTGCATGCTAAATAATACTTTTGTTTTTTTAATATTTTGTAAATGTCTGCCAGCTCATACTTTTAAGGCCGTGGTGCTCAACCTTTCCGGCTCCACGGATTGGCAGGGGCAGCAATGGTATTGGCAGCAGTGGGGCAGAGTGGAGGGAATGGCTTTGCGCACACAACCAAATCCCACGCATGCACAAATGAATCTTTGCACTCTTGCTCACCACTTGCGCAGCCCGGTTCCCAGTGGGCCACATCTCAGTACCACTCCATGGCCCTGGGCTTGAAGACTTCTGCTTTAAGGGGTCTTGGAAACTTACCCAAATACATGTGGGACACAGTATAAACTACATTTATGGGGGTTTTTTTAAGTAGTTGATCAATTGCAACTTAGTACAGGTAGTCCTCAGTTTATGACCACCATTGAGCTGAAAACTTCCATTGCTAAGTGAGACCTTTGTTAAATTGTCATGTAACAAGGAAGCAGACCGCCAACTCCATGTCAAACTTCAAGGAACCGATCTTCCATTCTGTGCTACTCCAACTTACCGCTCGAGTGAAACTCGACCGCTCATCACCTTCCGTCACCATGCATTGAATGTAGCTGGGAAAGCATCTGCCAGGAGTGTGCCTTTCTACGCAGGACTACTGCGGCCATGACTGGGGAGCCCGATTTACCCACCTCCCTCCACCGCCCTCTTGCCCTTGTCTACCGCTCCAGCGGAATACTGTGCTTCTGCTTGTGGGGCGTAAGCTGCCAATCTAAGAGAGTGGACACCCAACTCAACTCTGCTCTCCGCACCATCACAGGCTGCTTGAACCAACCCCCACCCACCAGCTTCATGTACTAGCAGGCATCCACCCATCAACCTCAGAGAGAAGCCGCTACAAGACAGGCAGCACTGAAGGTGCTGACACGGTTAGAAACACCATCCCCTCCACACCAATGATGCACGCTGCCCTCCTAGACAGCGCCTCAAAAGCAGGAAAGCCTTTATCAGGACTGCACAAGCCCTCTCCTCACGAAGAACAGGAACCTCAGTCGGAAGGCCTGGCTCTAAAAACAAATGGAAAGAGCAACAGCCTGCAGCAGGACTCACTAACATGCTTGCCACTTACATCTCACCCCTCTGGCTGCGACTCCCACGAAAGGATGGTGTCGCCTTGTAATCGACTCCGCACTGGAGTCGGGCGCTTTCAAGCATGCCTGCACCAGTGGAAACTGTCAAGAGACAGACAGATGCGACTGTGGGGAAATACAGAAGCAGATCACCTGGTAGGGACTGCACCATCCACGCTGGCAGGAGGATGGACTGCCCTCCGTAGCCTCACCCCTGCTGCCAGGTCCTGGCTGAGGGACGCAGTCTTCACTGCATAAGACTCAAGATGACAGATCAGACAGACAGACCACAAGCAAGAAGAAGACCTTTGTTAAATGATTTTTGCTTCATTTTACAACCTATCTTGGCACAGTTAAGTGAATCATTCCAGTTGTTAAGCTGGTAACGTAGTTATTAAGTGAATCTGACTTCCCCATTGATTTTGCTTGTCACCAGGCCGGTCATATGACCCCAGGACACTGAAACCATCATAAATCTGAGTCAGTTGCCAAGCACCCGAATTTTGATCATATGACAAAGGTGGTGGTGGTGCTACAATGGTCATAGGTGTGAAAAATGGTCATAAGTCATTTTTTTCAGTAGTATTTTAACTTCAAATGGTAATTAAAGTCAAAGATTACCTGTAATTAATGTTAATTGCTCTCTAATAGTTAATGAATTAAAATTTCTAGTAGCTCTGAGCCGCTTAGCTAATGGAGAAGCACCCTAACATTCTCGATCCATTAGAAATTAAGAGTCTAAGATCCCCGTTTCTGAAATATTCTGAGTATTAGAAAACAAAAAGTTTCAAAAACTTCATTTATTATGGCTTACCATCTCTCATCTAAATTTGAGGTCACAGTATCTGGTTAGGTGGTTGAGAATAATCATGTAAAAACAGAGGAGCAATGAAGTGTAAAAAAATGTTCAGAGTTTGTGATTCCACCCCCAAACCACTTTCTCCTGGTTTTTTTCCCCCGGAATGCTAAAATAATAGATCTCCTGGGTTATAGCTACACATATCGCAGGCAAACATTTTTACCTCTTTGTTATTGTTGTTGTTCCTGAGAGGTTACACAATGGGAAAAAGCTTGAAATCTGTATTTGGCCAATTAAGATCCCAGACATAGCACTTACACAAGAAGAATGAATAAAGCAGAGATTATTATTTTTTTTTGAACTGTTTGCAGAACCTAAGAGTTCTATGAGCGATTATGGGGAAAAAAATGTTCACTTGAACACAGCCAATTTTCTATCTCTAAAGCTCTTGATCAGGGGTTGTGAGATTTTTTTTTTAAACCAGTAAGTTCAGCAGCCTGAAAAAAAAAATTAAAACCTCTTGAATAAATTGCAACCACCCTATTTAATCAGTTAGTGGCTTTAAGCTGCATACTTTGCAGACTGAATTATGTGCTGAAAGATAGAAGAATCAACAATTGTATTTGCTTTACCAAGCCCAAGTGTACCAGAGTTTCCCTGTTTGCTTTGAAAAAAATAATAATTATATCCAATGGAAAGTGGTGAAACAGGATGCCAGCTTATAAACAAATAATATTCAGCCTGTTCCTCCTTGTGTAATCTACTATAATTCATCAACATACCTCCATTGGGTATGGATGCCCTGTGATTTAAGTTACTGATTATTTAAATTTTAATCTACAGATTTCTGAACTGCCCTTGGTGTGAGTAGATATCCAAAGTGGCTATTAAAAAATGGAAAGGCATTTTCGTCTGAGAGTGATTTTGGATATTCCAATAGTTAGAAGAATTTAATTCCAGGATTGAACAGTTGACACAGCAGAAGATCATTCTCCCATGCACTGATGTTACTCTGTCTGGTAATGAAATGTCTGCAGCAAAAGGACCAAGATCAGAGAACATGAAGAACCCAATCATTTTAGATGTGCTACTAACTAGTACTTTGGGATGAATTAAAAAAAAAAATTGAATCCCTCCACTGTCTCAGTCATTTTTGATTCCATTGACTGTAGTATCCTCCAGAACTGGTTCTATGAATTGGAGATTGAGGACACTATTTTATGATGGTTTCTTTCCTTTCTCCGGGGCCAGTTCCATTCAGTGTTCATTGGGAGGGAGAGAGCAGAATGGGTCAACAAAGGGCTGCAATGAGTTGCCCCCAGTAAGTTGTCTTAGATCCAAGAGAGTGGTCATCTATCAGTTTGAGATTCCGTATAATCAGCACCCTGATAAAACCCAATTATATATTTTGACTCTGGGTTGGCCAAGTGAGGCTGTTGAGATTCTGGCCCAGGCCCTGGAGGCTGCGCAGGTTTGGATGGGGAAAAATCCATCCCAATCCTACCAAGAATGAGTGGTTGTGGGTGCTTAGACTGCCCAGGTCTGAAGATATTCCAGCTTGAACCTTGGATGAGATTGGACTTCCCCATTCAAGGATGGTGTGTAATTTGGGGGTGTTCCTGGACTTAGATCTATTGCCTGATGAGCATGTGGTCAGAAAGGCTTTTGCCCAGCTTCAACCGGTATGCTAAGTCTCCTCTTACTAAAACAGGTGCCCTTCAGATAGTCATTCAAGCCTGATGATCTTAGGATTTGACTACTGGAACATGCTCTATATGGGGTCCCTTTGAAGACAACCTTGAAACTTCATCTGTCCCAGAAAACAATGACGTAGGAATATCCAACTGATTAAAATTTGCCATCTTTAGAGACGACCCCAGAAGCATGCCTTCTCTGGAGTAGCACCTGCCCCCTGGAATGAGGTTTTCCCCAAAATACAGACTGCTTCTAACCTACTAATATTTCAAAGGTCCCTAAAGACCTGGCTTTTCACACAGGCCTTTGGCAAGAAAAACTGATGCTCATTTCTTTTTTTGCTCTCCTTTGGGTTTATTTTCTTTGCCTTTGTTTTCCATGCCTCATCTGATTCAATGTCTTAAAAATTATTTTAATTAACAGACCTTAAACCCAACAGTGCCACTCATTCCAACTTAAAAAAGCAAACATGCTTAGAAAATAAATGTTTGCTCTAAAAAGCAAACATGCTTAAAAAATAAAACTAGAAGTTAGCAGCCTGAGAGTGTTTGGTTGGGAAGTGAGCCAAAATGCCACAAAAAAGCCAGGGAATTAAAAGTGTCTATGGGACAGGAAGGAGGAGGGGTGATCTCTCCACGTATCTTCTGGTGTGTAATTGCCAACTGATGTTGTGAGCACGCCCACAACCTGTTTTTAAAATTTCAAATCTGCTGGCTCAAAAATGAGGGAACTGCAAAGGAATCTCCTTAACGGCCTGTTAAAAGCCACAGGGTAGTAAAAGGTATTCAAGAGAGGGATTTAAAGGTTAGTTTGGAGTTGAGAAAGCCTACCAACATGTTATATGCTTAGGAAGTTTCAGCCAGTAGTTTTGGCACTTCAAAGAGGATTGCATACCAAGCACAATTATTGTAGCAGAACAAACTGTCAGAGGGACAGATGGAGCCCTCCTTGACCAATATGGCAGCATGAGATCCAAAGCAATCCAATTACGTCAGGGTTTTTCTTCTAGCGTGGAGAAAAAAAAAATCTGCTTGAAACCATTTCTTTTCTTTCTCAGGCCATCAGAGATCTTACATGAGTATTTGGCTCATGTACTTGAGACACTAACCCCAAAACAGGATTGTAAGGTAGTGGGAAATCTCTTCACTCTGTATTTGTAGTGGCTGCTTTTTATCGCAACCTGGGGGCGAGGTGGGGGGCAGACTAAAATCCCCAGCTGGATGGGGAATTCTGGGAGTGGAAGTCCACCCTTTTTAAAGTTGCTAAGGTTGCAAATCACTGGCACGGGAGAATGAGAGAGCAGTTTTGCCTTCATGGAGGGACCAGCAGAGAAATGTTAGCTGATGCACCCTGAAAAGGATTATACTTGCATCTGCGACACAACCCCCACTCCCCAGTTTAAAGCCTCTGGGTCTCCCGGTGTCCTGCCCACCTTTGCATCTGAGGCAAAGAAGAACAACCGGGAGATCGGTCCGGGCAAGACCGGATCAAAGCCAAGGAGGCTTTTCACTCCACTGCTCTCCATGCTGCAGTGATGAGGGAGTAAGAAAGGAGGAGTGGGAAACCCCTCGAGCGGAGGAAGGAACGGCCCCCGCCTGGTGCCCAAGGAGCCTTCAGACCAGGCCAAATAACGGAGCCGCCTTTATTGTCTCCCCTTTTCAGAAGAGAGGCCGGCTTTGCCTGGCTGCGGCCTAGCGTCAGGTTTCTTCGGCCTCGTCTTCATCGCCCCCCGACTCCCTGCCGTAGGTTTCGAGGTGCTCAAACGAGTAGCAGATGCCTCCGCGGCTAGTGGGAGGCGGGAGTAAGATCGTGGCGGGCAAGGGGTCGCCCGGAAACGGCGTGGCGCTGGGGCTGCCTCCGTTCAGGATCCAGACGAAAGAGTAGAGCGCCAGCGCCACCAGGATGAAGGAGGTCAGAAAGCCGCTGAGGACGCCCGTCGCCAGAGGCGTGGCCCACTCAAAGAGGCTCCGGTTGTAAGGCGGCAGCGCTTTCCGCTCCACGATCAGCTCCAGCCCGTCCCACTCGCCTTGCTCGAGCGGCGCCGGCGCCGCGGAGCCCTGGCCTTGGCGCCGCTGCCGGCTTTGCGCGCTCCCTTGCGGACCCTCGTCCAGGAGCAGCGAGGAGGTCAGGTGCTTCACCGTCTCGTGGTACCCCTCCACGTTCTTCTTGATCTCCAGGTTCTTGTCCTGGTTGAGGTTCTTGCCCAGTTCGAGCGAGACGTCGGCGCGGCCGACCCGCTGGAGAGCCCGGGACAAGCGATCCCAGTAGACGGTGTCTCCTTCCGTCTCCAGCCACTGCTGCAGGGTCTCTTTGCACTGAGCGGCGGTGAGGATGTCGCGGCGCCTTCTTCGTTTTCGTCGACGGCCGATGGGGTTGTTCTTCTCGGAGAGGCGCTCCAGCTCGGCCTTCACGTTCTCCTCGGGGCCCAGGAGTTTGAGCAGGAAGGCCTGGCATTCCTCCGGGGACAGCAGCTCCGAGATGCGAGCCATCATGTGGGTCCCGATGTCGTCGGCCACTGTGTCATCGCATAAGGCGGGCAGGGCTAGCAAGGAAAGAGCGAGGCCGAGCAGAGGCCGCATTCAGAAGGCTCTGAAAAGCGGAAGGTTGAAAATGGGAGAAAAGCCTTCAGTTTACCTGCAGGGACTCGACTTTCTCCCCGTAGGGAGAGGCCTTGGCCTGACACTCCGGCCTCAACTGTCAAAGCACCCAGTGCCTCAACATATTTAAAGCAACAAGAGTGCCTCCGAGTCTACACAGACAGCCATTTCTAGCATGTATATTAAAAAGGTAGCTTGAGCTGATATTTGACAGACACCCAGCTACCTTTCATATAATGCAATACATGTAATGCAGAATGAGGAGAGCATTTATGAAGTTCTCTCAGGTGTGTAGCCGTTTATCTGGCTTGTCTTTTTCAATTAAAGAATTATTCCTTATTGGCTGTACGTGTATTTAATGGAATGAGAGAGTAACCCATTAATTTGCTTTTCTCTTTGGGGCATAATCTTTCACAAATTCCATTATATTTAATGAGATATTTTCCCCCTACCGTATTTACATAGCAATACAGGTTATTGGTGGGTGGCAGCATCTAGCTGACTTTTGTTAAACTTGTTGGGAAGTTGCACCTGTATTATCTGTGCTTATTAAAGCCAGATTGGATATGTTGACTCAAGGAAGAGATGTCAAACATCTATTTCCTATCCTTGCTTGTTCCAAAGTATGTATTAATACAAGGTGGGAACAATACAAATGTAGCCACATCTATCTGGAAACTGCACACTATCCACACTATGCAACAAGTATGGAATAATTTCGGGCAGCTTGGTGACAAAAGAATGGCCCTCTGTTCATGGCCAGAGGAAAGAAGTATCCTAAACTGAGGAAATGCAAGACTAAACAGGAACCTTTGTTTGGTCTGTAATATCCTCTTTTGCTTGTAAACTTCAGATTCCCTGGCTGTATTCTCACCCACCAGTAGGCTATAATGTGCTGGGCCTAATTTGAAAGTCCTTGTGTCCTACAAACCTAATCTGTAGTTAGTTGATGGTTTGATGTATTGTGCTAACCCAGATACAGGTAGTCCTTGGGTTATGACCACAATTGATGACCACAAAATTTATGTTGCTAAGTGAAACATTTGTTAAGTGAGTTTGCCCCAGTTTATAACATTTCTTGCCACAGTTAAGTGAATCATTGCACAGTTAAGTGAATATGTATTCCCCATTGAACTTTATCAGAAGGTCTCAGAAGCGGATCATATGGCCGCAGGATACTGCAACTGTCATAAATAGGAACTAGT
Organism: Laticauda laticaudata; assembly: GCA_004320025.1. Taxonomy (NCBI): domain Eukaryota; kingdom Metazoa; phylum Chordata; class Lepidosauria; order Squamata; family Elapidae; genus Laticauda; species Laticauda laticaudata. The sequence continues at coordinate 11,569 of BHFT01028507.1, forward strand.
TGCCAAGCATCTGACTTTTGATCATGTGACCATAGGGATGCTGCAGTGGTCATAAGCATGAAAAAAGATCATAAGTCACTTTTTACAGTGCCATTATAACTGTGATGACTAAATGGGCTATTGTAAGTTGAGGACTATCTTATAGATTTAATTGAAGAAATCATAGTACAGATAACTATAGAGCTACATGGAATGTGAACTACAACTACTGGGTCTCCCTAATTTTCTAAAATTGCCTGTAATAACTGCCTGAGGTATCCACCAATTGAATAATGTACAGATTTTACAACCTATTTAGATCAGGGGAAATGTTCTTCACCAAACTGGGTGGGGGCAGGGCCAGCACGAGATGCATCCAGCCTACGGGCCGCAGGTTTAACACCCTTGCTCCAAAGCAACAAAAATACCAGAAACTAAAATAATAATCTAACCCAGTCTGCATGATTTGAAGGCTGAAAAAGTTGGGAGTTCATTTCCAAAACATTTGGAGGGCTTCAGGTTGGGAAGAGATGCCTTAAAAGTAGGAACAAATATTGCCAGTTACCTGAATTGACTTTCAGAACAAGAGGCATTCCTTGAAATAGCGTAGAGCTTTGTTTTCTGTGGAATTTTAAAACCTCCTTGTGTGTATGATGTCATAGAAAGAGCCAGCAAAAGGTTCTACTTCCATTCCCCTTCTCTGGAGAAGGTCCAGTGCATGGGATCCTGTAATGTATACGAAGCAGCTCTCCAGATTCACTGATCAGCTTTCCCCCAACATGGGATCCTTGAGGTGGCAGGGGCCACTGGGTGAATAACAAGAGGATCCCTGCTCCACTAAGCAATCCTTGTTTTTATGGGGTAGTAAAGGTGGCTACCCAGTTTAGAGAGGGGGGGCTGACAGGAAAAAGGGGAACCAATACCAGTAATTGAGTACAGAGGAATTGCGTGGTAAAGAGATTTTTACACACCCATCAATTATTAGCTCCGCCCCCCCCCCTTCAGCTTTTCCCATTTTTGGCCACAACCATCCCTCCCTTCCTGTTGGTCATTGCTTCAGGCTGTGGATTCTCCCAAAGGATTCAGCAAACATTGTTTTTTCCAGGGCCCAAAGCAAAATGGCCCTGCAAACCAAGGTTAACCAATAGAGTCCTATCCTCTGGGTCACCTGACTGTGATACAAACGGCAGGGAGAGTCAAGTTATATACCCACAGTCCTGGCTTCTCTGCTTAAATCTACACATTTAAATCTCCACACCTAAATGGCTAAGGCTGACTTTAAGATGCCTCGGGGATGGGTTGGGGACAAGTGGAAGGCAGCCTCATGAGGACACGACCAGAACAAAAGAGATTGCTAAGGCTCGTTTGTGATGTGGTTAAGTGAAGAAAAAGATAGCTTTTTTCTGCATCTTGTAGCTCTGGATCAGCAGATGGCAGCATAACCCAAAAAATTAAAACTAGAAAGTGATTGATCAATAGCCTTCACTTTCACTCAGGGACATCCAAAAACTTTGCTTCTGGCCCTGAATTAGTGCTCTTTCTAAAGAGATATCCCCCTTTTAATACAGAACTGGAACATGATGGTCTTCAGAGCAAGCCTTAATACAGGAGTCTCCAAACTTGGCAACTTTAAGATATGTGGACTTCAATTCCCAGAATTCCTCAGCCAGTCATGCTGGCTGGATAATTCTGGGAGTTGAAGTCCACAAGTCTTAAAGTTGCCAAATTTGGAGACTCCTACAATAGCAAAAAAGTAGTGGCAATTCCAGGCTTTCCTAACTAACGTTCCTGCTTTTAAAATTAGCATTGTTCAACCTGGCTGTTTTAAGAGACAAATGAACTTCTGTATGTCAAGTTGTTATGAAAGACACAGAAATGGGATCGCTTTAAAGTAAAATAAAAAGAGTTGAGTATCTCATAAAACAGTATCTGTTTTATTTTCTTCACAGTCAACTGGGCTAAATTGGACTTGCTGTTTGTAAGGATGCATTGATCTTTCCAATAAAATTATACTTGATTTGGTCCCATTGTTGCTTGCCTTTCGGCAAGTAGCTAGGATTTCCTATGGACATGTTTAAGTGCTATTTTTATGCAGTAGATCTATTTATTAAATTAGAAACCTATCAATTGCCTATTACTATTTTTAAGCAGTATTTAAAGGTTGGCTAAAAGCCACTGCTTTTTTCTATTGATTAATTTAAAAAAAGTAGGTTCTAGGAAAAACTATCACAATTCAATTTTTAAGCAAAAAGATTTGTGCTGGCAACACAAGTCCAGTTCAGTGCTTTTAACAATAATGTCAATGTTTAAAAAACTTTCACTAATGTAATGGCATCCAGATGTGGTGCATAACATATATATGCTGGGAGATATATCACCTGATAATATTAGATGACAAGGACCTGTTTAAGGGATTTATGACTCTGAAATAAATAAATAACCATGTGAGATATGATGAAAAGGAATTTTTCCTGTTTCTATCCACCCTGCTGGTTCTTCTCTGCTTCTGTGTATGATCGGTCCCCTTTAATGTATAGGAGCACAGTGACCTTCTTCAAAATGGAGCTTTCCAGATGTGTTGGACTACAGTTCCTCTCATCAATCAGACATGGATTTGTTTTCTGGGATGATGGGCATTATAGTCACTGGCCAGCCCCTAAGAGACTAGCTAGCCCTCTTTATGTACTTGCTACAGATTGGAATAACCTCCCTAGGAAAAAGAGGGGATCACTGGTTCCTGCATCTATACAATAAGCACACAGCCTGCTCCCAAAATGCTTGGTTTTTCATCTCTGTCCTGCAGTTTTTGAAAATTCAGATTTGCCTCCTTACTCTAATTGTGCCTTGGGACAACTGCTTCTGCAAAAGTTTGGCGAATAACTAGCCAGAAGGAAACACCTTCTCCCCTAAAACCTCCCACAGGCCCATTAGAAATGCACAGTGGTTTCATTGTTCCCTGTTAGGAATACCCCTAACCCACCATCCCTCCCAAACTCCCTTTTAAAAAAAAAGAAAGAAAGAAGCTACGGCCTAGCTGTGGAATGAAAACAAATCATCCACAATTGGTGACTGAGCAGGAGGCCCAAAAAGGGCATTCCTCGTTCTTACATTCATTGATTCCAAAGGGGTGAAAAGACCATTTCCGAAGCTGCTTCTCTGACTTTCTGGACCAAGAAAGCATGCTCTGTCCTCAACTACAGTTAGCGAAGGAGATCCTTCGTCTTGACTCACCCACTTTTGGAAATGGCTATAACAAATTCTCTAGTTTCCCTGTTCTTCTGCAAGCAGTGTGGATAATTTCCAGAGAAATAATTGGGTATAGCATCTTAAATTAAATTTAATTTTTTTGGAAGTATTACCATCTGGCAGACAGTACAGGATTATAAAAACATGGACAAATAAGCTGATCCCAGGGCAGTAACTCTATTGAATTCTACTGTATAGTGCAATATTAATGCAATATCAGGTGTTTTCAATTCAATGCATAGAATGTGAAGGATGTTTGTGCTTATTTTCATAGTCATAATGTACACTGAAGATGGAATTTAATTTCGTTGTATGAGGTGCAATGACGATAAAGTAAAGGCCAATGTATGTGTTTAGATGGTAGCTTTTGTGAATTATAGTTTGCTTGTCAGATATACTGGAATACACACATACATATCTCAGAGTTGGGATAGAAGATGGCAAATACTGCAGGGTGTAGAAAAGAATGAAATTGAGGTTGTGCAAGAAGTACATAATCATTGCCTATTGATAAAGGCCTTAAAACAGTTTTTGGGTGCAAAACAGAGATCTCTGTGTTGGAAAACTGAATAACATGTGTGGTAGTGAGAATATAAATCTTACCATGGAAAACAGTGTAAACCTTCATTCCAGCCCTGTTCTTTTATAATGGGACGGTCTTTGCTCAAGAATGGATAAATAGTGGGGCAAATTGACAACAGGTTTTACCATTAGTGGTTGGATCCAGATTTTGCAGCTCTCCCCAAGGTGGCAAATAGTTTTTAGCTGTCAAAAGCTCTCAAGAGATCCACCTTTTGAATTATCTTAATTCCCACGCTAGGAGATGCACAGCAATTCAGAAATGGAGATATAGTTTGTGGTCCAAGAGAATGCATTCCTGCAAGACCAGATATCTGAATGGCATAGAGATGCATGCTGTGGGAAGAAAGCAGAAACAGCTATTCACTACACTAGGTCCAAGACAGCAGCCAAATGGAGGCGACACTGCTTCGGATTGCAGGTAGGGATGATGTGGTTTTAAAACCCTCTCCACATAAAACGTGGCATGCCTACCATACACTCAGAAATGCTATCCTATTCTGCCTGCTGCTGCAATTGTGTTGGCTTCAGAATTCCATCATCTCATTCTTTGTAATCAAGACAACATCTGGCTAAACTGAAGCTTGTGAAAACACGGTGCAGAGTAGGTTGGCTGTTCATGGTTTATAAACTACAGCAGCTGGATTCAAACAATGTTAAAACAAAAATCAAGGGAATTGCACTTTCAGGATCAGCCAAGAAAGCAGAATGCACTATTATAAGGAAATCCATGGCTGCTGCCTTCAAAGAGCTAAGTCTTTCCCATAGCACCTAATTAAATGACATTTTCTTGCCCTCGTGCCAATCCACTGGAGGTTATTGTCAAGGGACCAGGAGAAATGAAGCACTTACAGCAGAGGCTCACTGGGAAGAAGCACTGGAAGACAAGTAGAGCTAAGAGCCTCATGGTCCCAGTGCTTGGAATTACAAATTCCCCGATCTTGTTCAAAAACTACTTTTTCATTGTGAGATGAGGATCAGGACTCACTGCACAACGTTTTCAAGGAAAGCAAGTGTTTCCAATGAAAGGGTGGTCTCACTGACCAGGTCTTGAATTCAGGAAGGTTTGTTTAAATCACCATGAGAGGAAATGCCATCAGGGGGCAGCATTAGCAGCATTATCCTACCTCCTTTCTTTCTCTGACTATTTAGTCAGCAATGAATGCCAAGTCCTGGTTGTCCCACCAGGTCAGAATACATCTGAAGAGGCTATAAAAAAGAACAGAATAACAGAACAGAATAACAAGAATTGGAAGGGAGTTTGGAGGTCTAGTCCAATTTCCTGCACAAGCAGGAAACCCTACACCATTCCAGACAAATGGTTGTCCAACCTCTTCCTAAAAACTTCCAATGCTGGAGTACCCACAGCTTCTGAAAACAAACCATTAATGGTTCTGTCGGGAAATGTCTCCTTAGTTCTAGGTTGGATCTCTCTTTGATATGTTCCCATCTGCTACTTCTTGTCCTGCCTTCAAGTGCTTTCGAGAATAGATTGCCCCTCTCTTATGACAGCCTCTAAAATATTGGAAGGCTGCTATTAAGTCACCCCTAGGCTTTGTCTTCATGAGACTAGACATATCCAGTTCCTGCAACTGTTCATCATAAGTTTTAGCCTTCAGACCCCTGAACATCTTTGTTGCTCTTCTCTGCACTTTCTTCGGGGTCTCAACTTGTTTTGTATTGTGATGACCAGAACTGGATGCAATATTCCAAGTGTTCTCTTACCAAAGCAGAATATAGCAGTACTATAATTCATGTGAACTTGATATTCCTCTGTTGATGCAACTGAAGACTGCATTGGCTTTTTTGGCAGCTGCAACACACTGCTAGCTCATACTTAAGTGATTGTTTGCTAGGACTCTACTAGATCTCTTTCACAGTTACTGCTGTTGAACTATGTACCACTTATTCTATAACTGCATTTAGTTTTTCTTGCCAAAGTGTAAAACCTTACTTTTCTCACCACTGATTTGCATTTTGTTGGATAGGATCCAGTGTTCAAGTAAGTTAAGATCTTTCTTGATCTTAGGCCTATCTTCTTAAAGTGTTGGCTTTTCCCCCCTAGCTTGGTGCCATCTGCAAATTTGAAGAGTCCCCCATCTATCCCCTCATAAACCATTTAAAAAGATGTTGAGTACTGCACCTTAGGCAGAACTTTAGGGTACCCCATTCCATACTTCCTTACAAGTAGATGCAGTTCCATTGAGGACTACTGAGTATGTTGAGTACTCATACTCATACTGTTGAGTATGGCTTGTCAGACAGTTACAAATCCATCTGATGGTGATGCTGTCTATCCCACATTTTTCTATCTTACCAGGAAATATGTTGTAGTCTACTTTGTCAAATGCCTTACTGAAGTCCAAGTATACTATTTCCACAGCATTTCACTGATCCACTCATTTAGTCACTTTGTCAAAGAATACAAAAAGTTTTGTGTGGCATGATCTGTTTGGGATAAACCAATTTTTACCTCTAAGTAATAGCTTTGTTACTTCTAGGTGTTTTCAGATTTGTTGGTTATCTTTTCCAGGATTTTCCCAGGTATTGATGTCAGGCTGATTGGTTTGTAGATTCCTGGATCCATTTCTTTTCCTTTTTTGAGGATGGGAACCACATCAGTTCTTCTGATGACAAAATCTCCTGTTATCATGCTCAGTTCTGTTATTGAGAAGATAATGGCTCCCAGAATGATTAAAAACAAAAATAACACCTTTTCATTCCTTGTAATCTCTTTAATACTGTGAAATACTTTTCTTTTTAAAATAACAGTATTTTCTGAGGTAGACCATTACAGTTCAAACGCATTTCTTTTCAGACATTAATAAGACATGAATTAAATACTTTCATGTACAATATGTTGCAAAATGAGGTAGAAATGGTTACAGAGGATGTACAAAGTCAAAGACAATTTAGAAAAAACAAAAACCTCTTCAAAATTCCAGTACCACTTTTTGGAGGAAAAAAAAAAAAAGGANAATTTAGAAAAAACAAAAACCTCTTCAAAATTCCAGTACCACTTTTTGGAGGAAAAAAAAAAAAAGGACAAAATAAGCAATCTTCCTGAGGTATATTGCATTGCTATCTATGAGATACGTTTGCAGTGAAGGCACTAAAATGATATGAAGAGACTGTGCCTGCTGCTTATGACCAATTCCTGTTATAAAAACTGAACAATCTTTACCAACACTGTAGCACTTTGTATTTCCAGGGCCATTAGAAGTTGCTGTCTGATGACGTTGATGACACCTGTCTGGACACTTATCCTGATTTACTAACTATCGGCTTCCCTTATCTCCTGAAATGGCTTTTATAGACTATTGCCACCAGATTCTATTTCTAGTGGTGCATTTAATGGAAGACATGTCTGGATCAGGAGAATCCAAGTTCTAAAACCACATTGTTCATTCGCACAGAATTCTGCCCAATCCTGTTGGGCTTTCTTACTCTCCTGCATTAATGAGGGGGGTGGGGAAATAATAATCTAAGGACACAGCTCAGGTTTTTCCATAGCTGGGTTTTGCCAAGGAGCATGGAAAGTTGTGAACAAGTTTATCTTTTACATTCCAGGTAGTCCTTGACTTACAACCACAACTGAGCTCAGAATTTACATTGTTAAGTGAGACATTTGTTAAGTGAGTTTTGCCCCGTTTTACAATCTTTCTTGCCACAGTTGTTAAGTGAATCACTGCAGTTAAGTCAGTAACACGCTTGTTAAGTGAATCTAGCTTCCCCATTGACTTTGCTTGCCAGAAGGTCGCAAAAGGGGATCGTGTGACCTTGGGACACTGCAACCGTCATAAATATGAACCAGTTGCCAAGCATCTGAATTTTGATCACATGACCACGGGGATGAGACAAAGGTTGTAACTGAAAAACCATTATAAGTCACTGTTTTCAGTGCTGTTGTAACTGTGAACATTCAATAAAGGAACTGTTGTAAGTTGAGGACTACCTGGACAGCAAAGCCTGAGCTTTGACTTTAAAAGAAGATCGGTTAAGTTTTATAGACTACGGAGTACTTCCCAAGCTTTTGGAAAGCCAGTGGTCTATTGGAAGAAAAAAAACCTTTGTACGTTTAAAGTAGGTTAAAGACATATAATCTAGGAGAATTAATTAATAAGAGTCCTCATGCATGAAGCTAATATGCTGAATTGAATCCCCCAAGCAGAATTCCATTCAAAAGCTAGGGTGAAGAAAGAGGCTTTCCCACCCCCAGACCCCAATTGCCACCATCCCTTGCAGAAGGTGATTCTCCAGAAGAAGGAAGAGGGTTGATGAAACACTTCATTTTGCTCAGGGAATGTTCTGCGAGATCAAAAACCCTACTCTAACAGCAGACTGGGGTGGTGGTGGTGTTGGGTTTGGATTGTGCCTTTTTGATGTTTTGTGCTCTCTACCAGATATACAAAAGTAAACATTTAAAGTGGCATCTTTTGATAGCAGGTTTACAATTCATGGCTGAATCACAGTTTGTGAACCAATTCCCAAATGCATGCTGCTTATCAAGAGTGGCTTGATCAACCTGATAAAATTTTATCCCTGGGTGGAGGGAAGGAAAGGGGATGAAAATGAGAAAAAGACAACTGCTTCAAAAGATTGAAAGTAGTGTTTTTTAGAGGGTAACATTTAAACCAAGCTTTGCTGGCTAAGGAATTCTGGGAGTTCAAGTCCACAGGTCTTAAAGTGGCCAAGGTTGGAGACCTCTGATTTAAACCCAAACATTAATCAACAAACATGAATTATTTTCATTTGGTCACCAATGGATTCCCCTTAGCTGTCTAAAGCTAGGGGGAGTTATGTTTACAATGAATGTAAGTTGCAGCCACATATATGCATGCATGCACATGTACATATATGTGCAAACACACACATTGTAGTATCATTGAAAGCATTTAGCTGCAATGAACAAAGAGCTGTTATCACTGGAGCCTGCACAGACATACTCCAGCTTTCAGTAATTCCACCTAGCTACATCAGAAGCTTAGATAAATAGAAATGATGTTATTAATGATAACAAAGCAAAAGGGAAACAAAGTAAACCCTCTTCAGTCTGACAAATCACTGTTGACCCCTACACTTTATCTCAATTTCACTGGTTCTGATTTTGTTTGGGTGCATGGGAGCCTCCTGTATCAAAGGGAGCAGCTAATGAAGACTAAATGTCAGAGGCAGCATATTTCTGTACACCAGCGTGCTGACAAGAAACAACTAGGAAACAATGAGGTATAGTTGGATATTGTCACTGAGTGAGTAAACACATAGATGAATAATTGGCCTAGAACTAGAACTTATGTATAAACTCAAATCCGGGATCTGAATTCCAAACTCCAAACTAGACATCTGATTTATTTTCACATTTGAAACCCTGTGCTTACTTTCTTGCAAGGCAAACCAACGAGATTAACAGAAAGGTAACATCTCCAAGACCAAAAGCTAGACACCCATTGAAGTGAGTCCTGAACTTCAAACATCAGCCACTCCAAATATTTTTTGGTTAATTTCTACAAATTAATTTTCTAATCTCAGAATCTCAAAAGTTGTCCTCCCCCCACCACCAAAAAAACCTGTCATTAAGGGTATCCTGCTTCACCTCAGAAAAGGCAAAAATAAACAATAAAAATGATTTCCCCCCTCAATTTATGCTCATGAAGTAGACTAAATCAGCTGTACTTCCCAGGTAATCTAATCTCATACCTTGCCTGTTTCTCCAAGCTCCTTCAAGAAATCCAAAGTAAATTTGCTTTGTTTCAAAAGAAAATAATCTGGAAAGCTAGCCAATACTTGCCAATTATAAGACAGCCTCCTCCCATCTTCCTTGATCCATGCCCCCAAAGTATACACATTCAGACAACATCCCAGCCCAATAGCTAGGACCAGACTAGGTGCAGCTCCTACAAACCTTATCTTATATGATTCTCCCTTTAGAATTAATTTATTGGCAAAAAGAATAATGCAACACTCTCATGAGGATACAATGTACAATGCACCAGGTGAAAAGTCTCCCCCCTGCATCTTAGCATAATAACTGTACAATCTACCACCGCAAAACATCTTCAAGGGGAAGAGGCCTGTGAATGACTCTCCTCACACTAGACAGTCAAAGGTCAAGGGGGTTATTAAATCTTTGGTGTCTAAGTAGTCCTTGAGCCTGAACAGAATCACTGTCACACATTATATCTCTAGCAGAAATTCCGTTGAATGTCTAACATTCTATAGTGGATTCAAACACTATTTACACAATCTGTATTCCGTGCAAAGGAATTTGAATTCAGTGCTCAAATGTATAGTTGTGCATGGTTTCCTAAATGCATTTGCCACAATTTATCTTGAAACAGAATCATCTAGTGTGAAGAGAGAAAAAGAAAAGGCAGGGAACCCAGAATGCATCAGCAAAATAAAAGCAGGTTAACTCTACTTTTATTTCCTGTTTCATCTCCAAACACACAACCTTGAAGAGTTAAGAATTTTCTTTTATCACAAAATGTTATCATTTTCAGAAAAAAATGTACCATATTATGTATTGCATTTGGCGGTGTAGAAAAGATACATTGCAGCAAACTTTAGCTAAGTGAGAAAATTTGCTTAATGTTGTAACATAGAATGCACTGGCAAATTGTTCATTATATAACCGAAACAAAAAAATGTACTGTTCCATGGCAATGCTGCAAGCCTTGGAAAGTGTTACATTGGGAGGACCTTCATCTTCAAATAAGGTCAGATCCTGTATGTATATGATTCTTTCCTGGTGTTTATTTCTGTCTTGGGGTATACAAGTATGATAGCATATGAGATGAATACTGCTTTGTTGGAAGCTTCCATTCAAGCCTTAAGAAAGTGCTAGTTTAATTTCTGAACTCAGAGGATACTTTTTATTGTTGGTTTTCCCCATTCTAGCCAAAAGACAGGAAAAGATCATCCTCAGGCAAATGAAATGCAAGGGTGTGTGTGAAATCAAACTCTGCTTTCCAGTGTTTTCCCCTTATCCTTCAGCTCCAGTTAATTTTTTAAAAAAATAATTGATGTCACACCTACAAATGACAGGAGAAGCAAAGATGACCTGGAACAGAGAAAAGCCACAATCTTGCATAAAGAAGGTGGAAAAAAAACAAAACAAAGAGCTAGAAAAGAAAGGAGAATTTAAGATGTTCCACGTGGGGAGAGGAGATCATTTGACCATGATCAACATGGAAAGGTCTAGGTTGAAATCTCTCCCCATTCTTCTGAAGCAGGAAAAAGAGGGGTCTGTATATGTACAGGAATATGCAATCTTAAGGAAAGCAGATAATAAAGACCACCCTTCGACCAAAACATGACAATATCCTTCACAGTCATTCAGAAGTCAGTGATTTTTCAATAGAATAAGAAACAAGGAAGCAAATGCCTATTATCCTGGGGATGTTCAGGTGGTCTTCAACTTATGACCTTCACTTTGCTTTGCAACTTATGACCAGAATCTGGGACCAGAATTTTCATGGCTAAGCAGTTAAGTGAGTTGTGCCAGATTTTATGAGCCTTTTTTTTACCATATTGTAAACTAATTGCTGCTGTTGTTAACTGAGTCATGCAGTCATTAAACAAATCAGGATTCTTCCATTGATTTGCTTGTTGGAAGCTGGCTGGGAAGGTCACAAATGGTGATCACATGGCCCTGGGATGCTGCAACCACTGTAAACCATGCCGGCTGCCAAGTGCCCAAATTTTGATCACATGACCATAGGGATGCTGCAATGGTTGTAAGTGCGACCGCAATTTCAAATATTCGCTAAATGAATGATTGTAAGTTGAGGACTACGCATAGCAGAAAACCACAGAAGTACTCAACTCTTCTTCCAGTTTGTTATTCCCAAGAAACCTTCCATTCCAGCTATTTCCTTTAGTTTCCTGGCAGCTTTCCCTCCCCTCCCCCCATTCCAGTCATATGATTCAGCTTGTGAAAGTAGTTCCAGGGTCCAGCTAGGGCAGACAGAAGGAAGAACAGCTCCACTTATTAGTTCTTCCAATCCTTCATTTAAAAAAATCTTCAGGAAAAGTGACTGCCAAGTAAATGTGCAGCTGACCTCTGATTTCGGGAAATGCAACATTTTCAGGTTGCTTCCTCAGTTAGAAAATGAATCAGAAAATTCCCTACAAATATTTATCAATCACTAAGCTCACAATGACTTACAAATTGCTAGGTGATCTTCGGAATACAATAAAAAATAGGAGCATTCAGAAAAGAAGAATTAACAGACATCATAATGAATAAAAAAGAGACTGAATATGCAAAAGAGAGATAGGTTTTTACCAAGAAATAATAATGGCAGGAAAATATAAATATAAGAAAAAAAAAAAAACCTCGGTCACAATAATGTTCCATTAATTCTAAAATAAAGTGCTAACTGATCAAATGGAATTTTCTTACTGAGAAAATAAACCATCTCCCTTTACTATTTAATATCTGGCAGGTTTTAACATTGATGGCAATTTATTTCATTTATTATTAGGCGTTAAGAGAAGATAGGGCAAAAGATGTCTATTAATCAACAAGATCCATAGTTGCTGTAAATACATTTGTTAAAATATCAAATTTAACCAGAATGTGTACCATAGGCTTGATTGTCCTGAATTTATCATACAAGCTCTCTTTGTGGGTTTTACCATTTCAGATTCGCAACTAAATATGATAGACTATTAACACACAAAGACCTAATGAAAAATCTTCACCTAATAAAAGGATCAAGGATCACTTTTGTGATCCTCTTTATTCTCCACCTTTTTGGTTTTCATGGGAAGGAGCCAAGAGGCTAAAAGTTGGAAAGAAAAAAAAAAAGGGGAAGACTGGAAGTTTAACTTTTTTGTTATGCAAATTCTTCCAAATGCAATATTTTCCAAGCAGATGATTACACTGTCCAGTTATATAGCATCAAGGACTGACCTAGATGGAAGGGTGAGCATCAACTCTTAAATCAACATTTAGAGAGGAACTTTATTGAATGGTTCCATTCAGTGATCAATGGAGGAAGAGGTATTTAGGTTGGTCTTTTTAAAATATAGTGTTTATTGTATGCAAAGTGCCCAATGAAATCCTCTTAAAAGTCTGTGAGAGACAAGTCTACATCATAAATGGGAAAAATGAGATTGAGAGATTGTGACCTATCCAAAGACACCCTGAGTTGGGAGTTGTCTGGATCAGCTCTCTTTTTCTGATATTAAGTGCTTTGATTTAAATGACAATTGACTGCTTGAGCCACAACTAAGTAGCGTTTACAACTTTCAGCCAGCTTTTTAATTCGGCAATGTTTGTTTTCATTTCAAAATGGAAAGGAGAAAAAAATCCTAAACAGAATCATGTAGTTAATCTTTGCTTTGGTTCTGGTATCTGCATCATCTCACCTCTGATCTTTAAGCAGCTAATAAAATCCAGATCCCTTATATAATTTAAATTCCTAATCTGATGCCTAGACATGCAAAGGAGTCCATATCTTGATTAAAGAAGAGATGATCTTTCGAGATGTTAAGCAGAAATTCTGGCTTCTTCTGAACTAAAGGGGTGGGGAACTATGGCCCTTTTATGACCTATCAACTTCAACTCCTAGAATTCCTGAACCAGCATGGCTGGCTTAGGAATTCTGGAAGTTGAAGTCCACGAGTCATAAAGAGGCCACAGTTCCCCACCACTGTTCTAAACCATATGGATTATTTACTTTGGCTAATTAATTTGTAGTAATAATGAAAAGGTGTGGTCACCAGTATGACATTGCAAAAGGGCTTGTCACTGACTGCTAAATGCACATGTGCCTGTTCTGCCTCGTACTTTATTGCTATCATTTTCATGCAAATTACACTGACCTTATTATTCAGATATTCTTGTAACTGTAGAATATGGAATTATCTCAAAAGTACCTATTTAAAGGTATCACCATTTCCCTAACGTTTCTTATCCAAATACATTTCTCTGATTCTGTCAACATGGATTTGTGTTGGATCCAGAGTGTGCTACATTTGAAATAGAGTAGATATTAATATATTCCAAACAAGACACCTGCTGGCATCAGAATTTGCATTAAGCCATAATGTTTGGTACTGCTCTAAGGCATTGTGGTTTATAAACCAGAACTTTGGCAAAAGAGGTGTATCTCATATGAGAATGAAGCCTCCTCCTTTTGGAGAACTTCAGTTCTCCTGGTTAAACAGGTGTCGTAACTGCTAGAACTTAACAGCTTTACTGTATTTTTATTCTCTATTTGTGGAAAATGAAAATAAATTACTCATTTGCCACTGCATTTTGGCAAGGCAGTCTTGAGGGGAAAGCAGAATTCTATGGTTAATAGAAAGGGACTGGGTGCCACAGAAATCCAGTCTCCTCCTGAACAGGGAATTCATCTTTATAAACTTTTTTTAATAATTTCTTATCCCGCACACAGTAGTCAGATGGCTCCTATCTACCATAATAAGTTTAATATTTGGAGGTTTACCTTTGATCAATTATCTCCATATTCCAAAAAGTCTTTTTGTAAACTTTTACAAAATGGGAATATTTAGACGCAAGAATTGTCAGTTTCTTCTCCAAAATTAACCTTGGAGTTTGAAGAATTTTGAGGGGGAGATGCAGATAAAAGATGACTTAACTCTGCATGTGTACAGATTGAGGCCTCATATTATGCTCGGTCTTGGATGTATACATTCAATTAGCAAGTTCTATCACAGTGTTTTTTAACCTCAGCACCAGAGGTGGTACTCAACAGCTCCTGATCAGTTCTGGAGAACCAGTAGCGGAAATTTTGAATAGTTCAGAAAACTGGCAAATACCATCCCTGACTGGCCCCGCCCCCATCTATTCTCTGCCTCCTGAGTCCCAGCTGATTGGCTGGATCTTCTTTTGTTGCCCTGCACAGAACGGAGCTGGAAAGCAGGTTAGTGGGGCGGGAAGGGAATCGGGATTTTGTAGTATCCTTCCCCTGCCACGCCCACCAAGCCACGCCCACAGAACCGGTCGTAAAAAAATTTGAATCCCATCATTGCTCAGCATCTTTAGTTGCATGCTTGCTGGGGAATTATGGGAGTTGAAGTCTACACATCTTAAAGCTGCTGAAGTTGAGAAAAAAACACTAGAATTGTTCAGAATGGCAACAACAATATCGCAACAACAAAAAGACAATGCAAAGTAGGCACATGATAGCCTCCTGACGTGTATCTCCTGCTTGAGAGGGTACAAGTCTCTCCTAAGTGCACATGACTCCATTTTCAACCATATTTTCATAAATGCAGGATTTCTTATATGCTTATACAGAGGGAAACATCATTCACTTACACAAACATTTATAAGACATGCTCTCCCTTTACCTACACACGCATCTATAAATGGAATAGTACAGAGTACAAACCTACATAGATTTACCTCTTGAATTGTGACTCCCAGGTCAGGGGACAAAAATGCAAAAGACAGGAAAAAAACAAAACAAATTGTGCAGGGATAGTTGGAAACAAATGTTCCAGCTCTATGGCTGATATATCTATCCCCTGCTCTAGGATGGATCGGAGGACTAGATTTAGTAGAGGCTTCTCAATCTTGAATGAAGAGCTAAAAGGGCACCATTTATTCATCTACTAACTTCCTTCTCCGCATGCAGATGCTCATTGAATCCTACAGGCCAAATTTCCCCAATTTGGTTCCTAGAATTCTCAGAAGTGGCCATTTTGGCTGGAGAATTCTGGGAGGTTCAACCAGGAATTTGAGGGCAACCATGTTGGGGAAGATGCCGTGGCCCTTGGGATACCTTGACAGGGACCACGGGTCCGTGTTTTGTTTTGTTTTGTTTTGCCTCAAAATACTTTGGAACATTTTCTTTGATTACAGAAGTCTTACTATAGGAGGTCCTATAAAAAGCATAGGAAAAGGAAACATGACATGGCTATTTGGCATTTGGAAATGTAATAGAAAGATTCCTTTAAAAAGTGGTACTAGCCATGGCTTTGAAACGTCAATATTAATACTTCTTATTCTTTGAAGACACATTACTCCACCTAAATGCTATGGCAAAAATGTTTTCTTTAAATAAAAAGAAGAAAGTTATGGCATTATATATTGTGAAACACTCCTGAAATACATTCAACTTTCATCTTTGTAACAACTTCAAGTTTATTCTTGCTTTTTTTTTCTCCTGTGCACCTTATAAAGCACATTTGTAATCCCTCCAAATCATTTTTATTTTCCTTGAATTAAAAAAAAATGCAAACATTCTTTATTTTTTGAGGTAAATTATTTTTCCTGAGTAGTTAAAAAAAGGGAAAAAACCACTACTACATACATTAGAAAAATAAAAAAGAGCCTAGCTTATTCAATAATCTACATTTTAAAAAATCCCAACCCCCTTCTCTCAAAATGTACTGATTCCATCTGCTTTATTGAAAGATATGCCTCTGAAAATGAGTCTGTTAAGAAATATTAAATGAATGATCCATTGGTTGTTCCCAATAGGGACTTATAGGACAACCTTCCCTAATTAGTTTGACAGAACCATGAAATTCTGACAGACATCATTCAAAAAAAATCAAATATTGTTTTTTGGGAACTTTGTGGGCCAGGCAATGCCAGCACTGATAGTGGTTGGAATGTTTATACACCACAATGTAGTTGCCAGCCTGCCATTTTGCGATTGTTGTAAATATTATAAAATGTGGATGGTGTAGGTTAAAAGTGAATTGAACTGTGAGGTATTTGGGTGGTGGGGTTTTTTTGTTTTTGTTTTGCTATTTTTATGCAGGGCTTCCCTGAGACCTGAACATTATTTCAAGAGTTTCTTCAGGGTAAAAACATGGAGAGAGGCTGCAATAGAAGAGTCAGACAGAAGTGTTTGAGGTGTGCAGCATTAAAAAGGAGCTGGGAAAGAGGTAATACCTGGCAGAATATTTTACAATGCTGGCTAGAAAGGGTTGATTGGAAGAACAGATCAATAATAAATAGGTTATCCTGAGTTCATTGAGCAACTACTTTTCATTAACATAGAGACCTGACAACCACCACACAAACTTTCAGACATTTTTTTTTTAAAAAACAAGCTGCATGTCAGCCAGTCTAGGGGAGGACTTGCATCCAATTGGTGTGGCTTATTTTTTAAGAGATGAAAACTACATCTCATCCTTTCCCCCATTTTCATACTGAAAGAGGAATGAGACTCTCAGAAACTGGAACCTGCAGGGCCCCAAGACCTTTAACAGCAAACCAAGAATTCAATGCTTCCAGTGGCTTCCTCTCAAACAGATTAAAGATTATTTGGAAAGAGGAACAGGAGCTTCTCCACTAATTGTGAGAGCCATACATTTTATCCCATTCCACATACAAGTCCAGCTCCTTCTGAGAGACAGCAGGGTGGATTTTGCAGAAAACGCTTTCAAAATCCTTGTAGGAGGTGGGTTGAAGTTGGCCTGGCAGGCTATGCAGTTTATTGGTCCCTGCCTGCTGACAGAGCTGGAGGAGCTCACTGCCCGAGTAGCTTTCAGTAAGTTGGACAATGGAGGCCATCTCCCTCTCGCTGAGACAGTAGTTTTGCTGAGCTAAAGCATGGTGCAGAATCTGCCGCCTTGCAATGCTGTCTGGCGGGGAGATGTAAAAACGTTTGGCAAACCTTCTTTGGGTGGCTTCATCCAGATTACCAGGCCTGGTGGTGGTTGCTATGACAACCACATTCTGCTCAGCGGAGGTAGCAAGCTTGTCCAGGTAGGTGAGCAACTGGGACTTCGAGATGGCAGCGTCTTCTAAAACAGATTCCACGTCGGTGAGGAGAATGACAGCAGGCTGCCGACAGCTGGATATGAAGAAAGTGGTCTGCAGGATTTTCTCTGCCTCAGCCTTCCACTTGGAGACCAAGGCTGTGCCACTGAGCTTCAAAAGGGTAGATCCCAGCTGGGTAGAAATGCACCTGCTCAGCAGGGTCTTCCCTACACCACGAGGCCCAAAAAGCAGGATGGTTCTGGGTGGTTGGTTTGCACCAGTATATGCACCAGGCCTCAGGATGGGCCACACGAGCTCTTCTTCAATGGCAGCTTTGACAGAGACTTGTCCTGCAATGTCCGTCCACTGGACCGGAGGGCCACAGTCAATTACTTTATTGTTCACCAATTCCAGAATGAAAGGGTCCATGGTTTTCAGCTGTTCTTCTACTGGCTGGCTGCTGTTGTCACCACTGAATGCTGTTGTTTTGGGCTGCATCCTTAGAGCAAAGGAGTCTCCCTCATGCTCCCCATTGGCAGCCGGAGGAGTGAATTTCTCAAAGCTCTCACTTGCCCTCAGTGGGGCTTCACTAACACTGTAAGCTGGAGAGACCAATCCTTTCATAGCCTGATTGTTGAACTTCCCAATGGGCTCGTCGGAAGCCACTGTGGTTGCCACCACTCCTGCTCCACTTGGCCTTTTCCCACCTTTGAAAGGCACCTCTGAGCTCCGGTTGAATCCATTCCCTCTACATTCACCATTGTCGGACATCTGATATGGGGACTTTGGTTGCTCATAGCTGTATTTGCGATACCTGTCTTCGCCATCTTCCTCCCCGCCAGCGATATCAAAGGCCTTTCTTTTCAAAGAGCTCCCTGGTTCGCCACTCAAGGGTGCTACAGAGAGAGGACTCTGATAGCTGTAACCAGGGACCACAGGAGGGCGAGAGGAAGGGGGAATGGGCGTGGGGGCAGCAATGCCTGAGGGCAAATATGAAGCTGAAGGATGGGGAGGGTGGATGGCACCATAAGTGGGCTGGGCTGGGTAGCTCCCTGAAGCATAATTATACATGGGTCCTGAAGAAGTATATCCAGGGACAAGGGTGGTGGAAGGATGGCTGGGCTGCAAGAGGCCAGAGCTATGTAGGTGGGTGGATGGGTGTGGAGGGGGAAGTGCCGAAGTGGGCTGGCTGCAATAGCCTGAGGGCAGGTAGGCTCCACTGTAGCCTGACGGATACTCCTGAGATGCCCCGAGGCTGCCAGATGTGGTGGGTCCCCCACAAGTGTTACTGGGATAAATGGAGTCAGACAGGTTAGTGGAAACCACGGCGGAGGTACCAAGACCATTACCCGGTGTGACAGGAGGAGGAACAATCCCCTTGGAGCTGGACAGTCCATCATGCATTGGGGTCAGAGGGTAAACTCCTTCGGCGCTGTGAGCCATTGACCAAGGCTCAACCTCCCCCTTCTGTCCATTGAGGGGTCCAAAGGCACCATCCCCATAGGTGTTGAGTGCTGATGGCCGGTCATAAGGGGAGTCGAGGACTCCTGAGTACTTCTCCGCATACCTCTTCAGCAGGTTGGAAGCAGTCAGAGCAGAGATGTCATCATTGGCCCAAGCATAGTTGAAGCGCTGCCGACTGCTATGGTAGAGATCAGATTTGTGGGCAGGTGAAGAGGTGGTGGAGGAGACATCAAGGTGCTGCTCTGGCCACTGATTCAGGGGCTGAGCATGCTCTGGTGTCCAGTGCATCTTTGACAGAGCTGGAAGGAAAGAACAAAGGAACCAGAATCAGCTTTAGGTTTAAAAGGAAATGTATCCTAAAACAAATCAGTGGCTCGTTTGATAATTACCGACTACAATTACTGCACAAAATACAGAGACAATTATATATATTTTCATAACATCCAGGAAAAGCAAATAAGCTAAAATTGAAAAAAAATGAAAAAGCTGGGCGTGTCTAAACGAAGAACATCCTCTGAGCTTCCTATGTGAAGTCCTGGATAAGCCCCACAGTGTGTCGACAGCCAGTCAAACTTGGCTATTCTTAAGAAAACAAAACATAACTGAACATAGGACAAACAGATAATTTTACTCTGCAATTTTACTCTTACTTCACAGAATCTTATTTGCTCTTCCTTCCATGAAAGATTCTGTTTGAACCACTTTGCCATTGGGTTAAAATTATACTATCTGAACAATTTGATTACATTCCCAAAGGATACATCTGGTTGCAGGATCCAATCTGGGAACGTCTCTCCAGGGAACTTCTCTCCAGAGAACTTCTCACTGCTAGCCTCTCTTTAGGGAACTTCTCTCTAGCAGTTGAGGCTAGCAGTGAGAAGTTCTCTGAAGATGGGCTCCAGCATGAGTCCAAAAGCTCAGAAAACAAAACCTCTGGTTCCTGTGACCAGCCCAGATTGGATCCTGCAACATTATCCTGGGACACATATATTCTCCTTTATTTGTAAAACATCAGGTGTTTGAACTCCAGATCCTATATGAATATTAACCAATATTAGTTGTAACAGTGCTTCATTTGGCTCCACCTTGCTTATTTTTATATCTTGTCAAAAATAACCATGTATTCACTGTATTTCCTAAATTTTAGACAGTTATCCAATCCAGGAAAGGAGTTTTCTTGGAAGCCTTTGGTAATGAATTGATCAATAGCCTTTTGAAACATCATGTACTTAATGTAATGTACATCCTGAATATAGTATATTTATTCATGTTCCTAAATAATTCTCGGCACTCCGGCCACAGAACCAACAACTCTATGTGCCTAATTGAGGTGATTCTGCATAATTCAGAATCCTCACCTGTCTAAGCAATTTTTATTTCATATATATTTTGATCAAATTGATAATAGATAAATATACATGTATCGTGGAACTCTGAAAACTAAATCAGGCACCCCATGTGACAATAGGAGGAAAAGCCACAACATACAGTAGCTGAACCAAACATGGTATTCAGCAGGTTCTGACCAGTTTTGGAGAACCAGTAGCGGAAATTGTGAAAAATTGTGAAAAAAATTGAATCCCACCACTGAGCTGAGCCTTCATTCAGCTCAAAATTAGACTGCAATAATGGAGAAGAATAAGCCCAACGAGAAGTGAATATCCGAAAAGAATGCACCAGTTCTAGAAAGAACATCCAGAATCTGAAATAACAGAAGAGAGACGACATCTATTCATTGCAAAATAGTTTAACAACAAGAAGGCAAAATTGAAGATTGGTTAAAATTTGGCAAAACCTACCTGATAATGAAAGTTCCAACAAAAGAGGTAGCATCTGGCAATTACAGGCCAATTACCTGCTAAAGCCCGGGTCCCACTGCACTTATGGATGCAAAGAGGATGTAAAACATTAAAAAAAGCTTGCCATCCGTTGGAA